>NDGM010945562.1:0-15738 GCA_002564305.1 Octomys mimax | reverse complement strand
TATATATATTAGGATAGATACACATCTACTTTCTCTTAGCTTTAAGTTTTCATTTTAACAGATTGTTTCATATTTTGCAAAGAGAAACTATAAGATCAAATTGAATGGAAGCCTTGAATATTATTTTATAATTGCATACTATAAAAGAAGTTTCCAGATTAAGTATTTCTGTTTGTTTTTTGCTTTTTGAAACAGGATGTCACTATGCTCTTCAGGCTGAACTTGAGCTCACGTTATAGCACAGGTTGGTCTCAGCCTCACAAAATTCCTTCTGCCTCAGCTTCCCAAGTGCTGGGATTATGGGATATACCACCATGTCCAACCTTCTAGAATAGTTTTTATGACATATACACAGGATACAAATTTAAAGTCAAACAAACATACATTGTGATTTTCAATATGAGATTTCTTTCAGTTGATTGAGTTTGATTACAGTATAATGACCCCTCAATTTCATGTTTGTATAAATTACATAAATAGCTTCTCTGTGTGTAAATTACCATTCCTTGTCTGATTTGTCAACAATTGTAGAGTTTATAAATTGTATATATTTCTACATGATATTATGCTAAGGTACATTAATATATTTATGACCCATCAATATTGTTTATTGTTATTGAATTTTAAGGTGTTTTTGATATACATTTAAAATAAAATAAAAGTGATTATTTATGTAGAAATTTCTTAATTATTTTAATCTTCCTTTGCCATGAGAAAAATTGCCAGTCCATAATGAGAAAAAATATTTTTATGTATTTAGTAAAGGTCTACAGGTTCTCACTACATATTTCTGACTCACAGTGATTGTTCTGTTTTTCAGCATCCTAAGTGTTGAGATTAGTCATGATGCACCCAATCTCATTCATGTCTCAGTGCATCCTGGGTGTAGGGCTGGCATGGTCATAATGAGAAAATTTTACCACATATGATTTAGGTTATAATTCAGTAAGGATGTTTGAAATCATTAGTCATCAAGGAAATGTTGATTAAAATTACAGTTTGAATGCTACATCTATTAGGATGGCTAAAATTTCAAAATACAGCAAATTAGAGAGTATCAGGGAGGTTTTATAGAAATTTAAACTTTCACACATTGCATGTAGGGAAGATAAAATGTACATCCACAATCAGTTTTTCAAAAAACTCATATAGAATAATCATATAGTGCAGCAATCCTATTTACAATTGTGAACCTAAAAATTGATATAAAAATTCCATTGTTTGTGAATATATTTTCATAACACATTGTTAACAATAAATAAAATATTCAAATTCTCATCAAGAAATAAATGAATAAACACATATGACACATAATTGCAATGTAAAGTTATCCTTAAAAAGGGTGAAATATTTCATGGTTGTTCAAAATAAATAACTTGGAAACAATATGCTTTGTCAATGAAGCTCAAAACCAAAGGTCACATGTCTTAGGATTTTATTAATGCAAATCATCCAGAAATAAGTAACTCATAAAATCAGACAGCAAAGTTGTGCCTTTAAGGTGATTTGGGGAGATTAAAGAATACAGAGTTTTTAATGAGTAGTGAATGCTCTTCTGGGGTAGAGAAAAGGCTACAAAACTAGCAAAATTTTTAACATTGCATTCCAAGTGTAGGAAGGGTCTTTGAATTCTACATTTTAAAGTAAAGGTGATATTTTAACTTAATCTTAATTATGAAAATGTTAGGTAGTAAATTTATCACACAAAGATAGCTCACGAAAAACTTCCCAATAAAAATTGACATTTTTCTCATATTTGGTATTAACCTCCAGAATTTATACATGTTTGAGAAATTCTGTATCAAATTTTGTGTCCAGATCTTTTTTTAATAGTATAAAAGACTTTTATTGGTGATTCTACTGTAAATCTCTCTTACATATAAAAATGAAAGAGTAATTATATATGTGACAGTGATAAGAGACCACAGTGCAGACATTTAATGTTTGGTTGATGAATTTCAGTATAACAGATTATGACTTAGTATTTACTACAGTTACAATCTAAGGCATAAATACAAACACGTACATATGTCAATAAATCCTTTGTGAAAATAATTGGGTTAGGTATATTTGTAGTAAATAGGTAAAAGATCAAATGTCTTTTCATAAACCAGCTGGAAAGGAGGTATACTGGCAGATTTTGGATTTGTATACTTTTGACCATTATTAATTTGCATGTGATCTTCTCATTATTATGCCAGTACATTAACATATTAACATATATATAGATAGATATATAGATATAGATATAGATATAGATGATATAGATATAGATATAGAGAGAGTTTACTGATTGAATAGGAGAAATTTAAACTATACTGCAAAGTTGAATAAATTTTACCAATAAACCTGGGAGGCATACAACGGTAAAATTGTAAATAAGTATTGAGTTAGATCTGTTAACTAAACTTCCATGGAACCATGTCTTCCAACACGGACCCAAGGAAATCACACACCTGTGAAGTCCCGACGTATGACATCCCTGTGAGGGCCACTGTGTCCCTGTCATACCAGCACCAGGAGAAGAATTTCTGGATAAAAAACAAAATCTCCTATGACTTTATTAAGTTATCGTGTTTGTTACTTGTAAAGTTAACTTACTATGTCTTAATCTATTTATCAATTTATGAAATATCAGTGTTTGTATCAAGGCTTTCATACGTTAGTCTGTTTCAAATTCTCTGTTCAAGTAGTAGCTTCTTTGTTCCAGGTTAAGTAGCTATTGTATAGTCCAATCTGGTTTAATTAGGTAGAATGCATTTTCTATTCTACTCATTCTTAACTTTCCTTCAACACTGTGTAAAAGGGCACTGATTAAGCCAGTTATACTGTTCAGCCCTTTAAAAAATATTTTGAGAGTATAGATATGTGCCCATGATGACCTCATATATCAATTCTCTTGACTCAGCCTCATGGTAATTGGGACTGTAGGCCTACCCTGCCATGAGCAGCTCAACCCTTGACACTTTACTATACAGTGCACACCGTGCTAGCGTATAAGTTCTTGTTTTTATTTTGTTATTGGGATTTATGGCATCTTTTAATGACAGTTATTTATCAATTGACAATTAAAGTTGAATGATATGATGTTGTGAATTAAAAATTCTATTTAAATATTAGAGATAATTTACCACCTAAAATGGACCTGTAAATTTCTCTTAAGTTCATCTTTCTTCTTTTGACAAAATTTCGTATAGTCAAGCTCTTGCTAAGTATTTAATAATTGTCAGAATAAACAAGTATACATATAGTGTGTTGCTTTAAAATATATGCAACATTTTCAATCTGTTTGCTAGAGATATTTTCATCCTCTTAACTCTGAGATTCAATTACTTCTATATCCTGTTTGAATCATACTTCAAGGTGATTTTGATGTTTCACCTTACTCATTTAAGAAAGTGTCAAATAAAATGCAAGCGTTGCAACTGAAATAAATTTGCCTTTGGTTATCTGATGTTTTGTGCTTTCATGACATTGGTTTTTCAAGGTCTTTAATGTAAGGCTTACTTTATGAAACTACACAATGCCCAATAATAATATTTCAGTGATTTGTTTCTCCTCTTTATCTTGTCCTGTATTCAATTATACTAAAAATTACTGTCTTCAGATACAAGATCTATATGACAGTAACAGATGGATTCTTTCTCAATTTTCCATTAAATTATCCATGAAGCTACACACGAAGTTCAAACACTCAATGTCATGAGAATGGATAAATCATATTAATATTTTCCTCAGCTCTAGAATGGGAGGCATGGGTAGAATTACTTCAATTTTAAGTCATTGGATTTCTCAGAGGGTATGTTAGGAGTTGGAATTTCCATCACATTGTGATTTTATGATTTCTTCCACTTATTTAATAAATACAGATATTGGTGATAAAGGACATCTAGTCAAAAATAAACAATTATTACCTAAAAAACTGAAAAGAAATGATGACAAAATTCATGGGGGGATGATCACTTTATCCTTCCTAGAATTCATTTAAACTACCATTATCTCTTGAAGGTTTAATTATTCTGTGATCAAATAAGCATACAATGGGCATAGTCTAAGGGTCTTTCAGTAAAATATGTGAAATGAATTAAAAGCCAGAGTCACCCATTTTATTTTTCCTGCTTTCGGGTAGGACTTCTCTTGGCACAACATCAACAGCTGAAAATGAGACTTCCTGGCGATGATCTTTCTTCTGGGATTTGTAGCTATGACTGTCACTGGTTCTCTCCCGGAGGAGACTGGTTCAGAATGCATGAGTTAGTTCCACTTTTTCTTTCTCTTTTGTGGCTCTGAGTGATCTGAGTCCTTAATAATGTGCGTTGACATCTTGTACACCATGGAAAGCTGAAGAAATTTTACACCTGCTTTTCCTATTTTGTGCTACCAAAGGACGTACCAAAATACTTACTAGTTGTGTAATTGTGATGCTTCAACATGCACTGACACCAATCATGAGGACTGAAAGAGTGATCTTTTCATATATGCTTATTGGGACTATCAAAATATTTGTCTATATAAATCACTCTGGATGAATGAATGCTACAAAAAATAAAAGTTAAACTTCTTTATTTTGTGTTTTTAAAGAGAATAAAAATAGTAAAAGAAAAAACATTAGAAATTATACAGAATTTCACTAAACAAAATAGGAATTCAACTATTTTGTTTTATTGCATGATGTTTTCTTTAAATTAGTTGTTTAGATTTAAAAAAACTGTCAAAACCACTTGGAAAAACCTGAAGTTAGACTTTTAGACCTTGAAGACTGTGCTACAGCTACTCAATGTGAAATGAAAGGTCTCTTAAAAATGACAAGGAACCAGGAATTAACAACTCAGAAGCTTCGAGATGATGCAAAGAAAAACAACATAATCCAAATAGATGCCAAAAGCAGGAGTCACCACAAATGACATAAAAAGACTATTTCCTGAAGTAGTAACAAAGTTTTCCCAAGCATGGGAAAAGAATCTGGAATAAAGTTAAGTGAGGCATTTCGATCTCCAATTAGCCTTAATCAAAATAAATCTACACCTAGACACATAATCACCAAGATGCCAGAAATTCACCAAAAGAAAAGAATATTAAAAGATGTCACATAAAATAAACTTTTTTTTTCTTTTGGTGATGGTACCAGGGATGAACTCAGGATCTTGTGCTTGCCAGGCAAGCACTTATTCCACTGAGCTATCTCCCCAGCCCCTATAGAAAATAAGCTTTAATATTTTTATTCCATGGAGAAGAAACTGTATTTAATTTTCTGAGTTTCAGTTCCATCTCACATAAATTTCTCAGTGGCTTGATTCAGGCTGAGAATACCCCAGACTTTAACAGGATAAACTTCAGAGACAGGCATTAATAGTGATGCAATCAATTCTTAATTAATGGATTTATGCTTCATTATTTCTTTTCCTCTAATGATCCAGATTGCTTTGTTTCTAGACTAGGAATTTCGATTTTAAATTGCTCTTACATTGTATTCATAAAATGGGTAACACTGAAACAATAGCTTACAAAAAAAATTCTTGAATTTTAGCAATTTTACATGAAGCAATTTTAATGTAAAAAGTGGAATAAATGCACTGTGAACCATTTATACTTATGATTTTGAGCCTGTCTAAAAAATCTGTAACTTCAATATTTTCTGTGATTCAGAAAGCAAAGCTATCACAGATACTATGTAGTATGCATTTTTAACGCAATGGCAAAGACTGCAATCATCCAATGTTACATATTGATTAAAACTTGGGTGGCTAGAAAATTCAACTTCCAGGTAAACTTGCAATCTAAATAAAAAGAGGAAATAAAGTTATCCTCAAAGTGAACTACTGAGGATAGAGGATTATCTTATACCCATGAATAATGGGTGAAGACAGAACAGAAATGGTGCATGACCTATAGCTACTGTTCACACTTATTTTCTTATATTTTGAGATAGCCTTAAAGGAGGGTTGGGGCTAAATTTTAATATATATTACAAAGAAAATAACAAATACTTGAAAATGTCTAGAGACATGTATTCCTGGCTATGTATGAGAAGGCAACTTAGATGCTTGGACAGTGATCAGAGTAGACAGCCAGTTTAGAAAATCTAAGTGGATGAAATCAGAGCCAGAGTAAACAATGACTGACACCTTTCCAGAGCACACGGATTTGGAGATGGAGCAATGGCCTGTTTCAGATGCCATGGTGCTACCTAAAACCCACAAAAGAGAGACTACCAGAGTTTGAAGACCAATTCTGTTATGAATCAAACATGTGTCTGGAATCAGTATAACTCAAAATATTATTCAAATTTATGTTTGAAAATTTTTGTTTCTATGTTTGTCCACTCTTGAAAGAGAGATGCATTTATTTACATCTCACTTCTATAGTATGATCCTGATTAATTTATTACAAAGACGTATAATAAAAATATTTTAATGATGTTCCTGATAAATTAGTCCTAACTTCTTTATAGAATGTTATCATTTTATATACCTTTCAGGAGTCTAACTTAATTGAGGTAAATGAACTCAAATCAATTTTTATTATGTAGAGTTCATCTGTTTTCAGCTTGAGGTTTTTGTACATCATGCATGATGTTCTTAGTTTTTGAAATACCTTTAGTTACTTACTTTAAAGAGAACTACTGTACATTGTTTATTCAAATAATTTTCTCATTGTTCCACCCATTTTTTTCATTTCAGCTACCCTGCTACTTATTTTAGGTTTTGATAATAATTATAATAATATACAACGCTAACATTTTTGTTAATGGTAGCATTTGATTCATATTGCTTAGAGTTCATTTATTTCTGCTTTCAGATAGGTGTTTTTGTTTTGTTTTGTTTTTCTTGTGTCCTGCCTATCTTGAAGTTTTGGAATAACTTGATTCTCCTATGTTTCACTGAGAGATGTAGATTTTGTTATACCAAGCAGTCAGTCAATGTAAAAATTTTCAATAATTTTACTTATTTAAAAATTATTTTGGAACAATGCTGTATTTTTAACAAACATAGTTGCAATTAAAGCCCCATGTAAATCGGGTGACACCTTCTTAATTCTTCTAAGTGTTTATATGTAGTTCTTTCTTTATGAGCACTATCTTACAAAAAAGGTTTGGGGAATATTACAGGAAGCTGTATCAAGAGCCATGTCATGGCCAAACTGGCAACCTGAAGGGCACAAGAATACTTTGAGCTCAGACATCACATATGTTCAGTTTATGATAATTTCAGGTTTTTGTAATTTATCCAGAAAATATATTTATGCTATTTACAGAAAAATATTTCTACTAAATAGAGTTAAAGTATAAAAGTTTAAATGGGAACAACTGATGTTATAAATTCTCATTTAAAGATTATTTTCTGTATTTTATGTACTATATTTTACCTGAAGAGCCAAACTAAACCTCGTAACATAGACTATGCATTGAGACATGAGAGCAATGATTCCTGTGCTGAGTGATGCACTGACAGAGTGAATGTCCGTGTGTATTCTTTTGTGAGAAGACTAATGGTGTTTTTAACTTCCTGACATTATAACATATGATTTATAAAATGTAGTCTCGTTTTCAATAGTAGCACTTTTTGACCTTTTACTTTGACATTCAGTCTCTGATCTTGGAGATGTCTTGGGTGATAATGGCATTATTGAGGACAAGCCTCATAGATTTCCAGATCACTCCTAATGTGGTATTATTCTCCATTTAATCATTTCAAATCTATTAGAGATATCAGCATATCTCCTTAGACTGCCATTAAAAGACTTTGAAATTGTTCATTACTGCAATTTCTTCGTATTGCTCAATCTAGATAAACATTAAGCAACCATTCCATTAAGATTTGCCCATTAAATGAATGGAAAATTTGTTTCCAAGGCATAATTTATCTGCTCCACAGAATTCAAGAAAATCCTTGCTTTAACTTTGGTATTTGCTCTGTGCATTTAATGCTTGTTCTTGTGCTATTTATCTGTTGTAAGTTACATTTACTATTCAAAGATAAAATAAAGGACTGTAGAAGAAGTAAGCTTTTCCTTTTTAAATACTTTCAAATTAAACACTGATAAACCAAATGTTTACATTTTCAAAAAATATTTTTCATGGCAATTTTTAGACTCACTTTTTTGTTATGCAAAATGCAAAACTTTCCTCTGTCAAATATATTAGGATTCTTAAATTTCAATAGGCTTGAATGTCAGACTTATTCTGCTTTCAAGCAGCCTCAGATAAATTTTCTATGATGATTCATATGAATTTCTCCTTTTCTTCCTCCAAGAGATAGCATACACATCAGTTGACCAAGACAATCATAATGACCCCCTGATCTTTAGAAATCTTTAGACAGCTGTTTCCCTGTCAATGTCTAATGTCACTTTTCTCAGAGCATTTACTTTTTCTGTGCCTTTAAATTAAAATATACCTTGATCCCTTTTCATTTTATACAACTGTGAAAGAGATTTGAAAAGAACCTGAAAGCCATCACTCTAAAACTGTATCAAAATGTACAGTTACCACCTGAATTTCTCAGTCTTTGTGGGAGACAGGTGCTAATTTTAAAATGTGACAATTAATACTCAAATTCGGTCATTATTGTCAACTCTCTAGTGACAACTCACTGTTTCTTAATGTTCTCCAAAGATGTCCCACTTTGCTTGCCCCAGTTTTAAGCAGAATTGAGTCCAATCTCCACCCTGAATTGCAACAGTATGTTGAGAAAAACCTTTTTTCAAGAGTTACTGTCAATGCAATTTTCGCTGATAGAGCCACATAGAAATTATATAGGAATTACTCTTACTCCCAAGAGGTATGAGTGGGCAGTCTGTTTTGATAGCATTGGGGAATCATGCCTCTCACGTTCTATTGGAATTGCTCCCTGTGTTGTATAAAGTGAGGAGGCTGAACAGAGATTTCAGTTTAACGGCACAGAAAAAGTATATATTCTATGAAAAGGAAGACTAGAAACTAATAGCCAGGGAAACAGCTGTCTAAAGATTAGGGGAACACTAAGATTGTATATAAGCTAAAACTTAAAATCCATTTTATGTAAGAACCAATAGAAATATAATACTACTAAAAGTCATTGCATAGTCACCATATAAAAATGAACCATTCATCACTTATATGAATCAAATATGATTCATACATGGACAAAAAATCTTCATTATACAAATAAATATTCAATCTTTTCAAAGTCAATGGACAAATTTCTAGTTGGCCTACCCAACTTCATTGAAGTGGCAGACAACAAACATTAATGAACAAATACTTTCAAAGGTTTATTTTTCCTGTAAGTAATATCCTAGAGTTCCACCCAAGTCAATGAGATGATTGAATGGAGTGCACAGCAAGGCTTGCCAGAGTGAATGCATGATCTTAGGATGCTCAGACAGAGGTGAGGAACTTCTTCCATTTAAATCAATCCTATGACTTGTCAGAAATGGGTTCAACTCTTCCTCCATTTTTGCAGCTTTCTCAGTCTACTCAATGTGGTCTTGTCTCATTTCTTTATGGCCAACTATCAGCTTTGGAATCTAACTGATTACTCTCACTGGCCTCTGTCTAACACCTTCATCGTTTAAACCAGAAAATTAAACATAGCTATGTATTTAATTTCACAGTATACTTTTGATCAAAGTAATGTTTAAGGATTAGGGTTTGTTTTTTTTTTTAATTGATGGAAGAAAACAAAAGGAGTTCCATTATTTTGGTAAGCAAAGTGAAAGGCTCCCTTTTTTATGCTACTCCAAATGCTTACAGAATTATCTAAAAGCTTGAGTTTATTGACACTTGAGATGTTTACAAACTCAGGGATGTGTTTTTATAATGCTTGAAACAGTAACTGTTGCCTCTCAGGTGGTACCATAGTTATGTAGACCACATACAAATATTTAGCTTGCATAAATCGGAAGCTCCCTGAGGACTGGGTGTGAATCTTTATGTGTTTCAGTCACCCAAGAGCTTGAAATAAAAGTTTCAGATGATTTCTGAAGTGTCACAATCTATAAATCAATAGGATTTTGCCCAATTAAAGAATAAAATATATGTAAAAACTGAAATTTAATCTGAGGTTTCAAAACTTCATTAAGAATATATTTTTTCCAGAAAAAGTTGCTTGTTTTAAGTATTTTTGTTTTTATTCTTCTTTCAAGTTTTTACACCTCATCTTCTACCTATTTTTGTTGTTGTTGTTGTTTGTTTTTTGTAGTACCAGGGACCAAACTCAGGACCTTGCACTTGCCAGGCAGGTGCTTATTCCACTGAGTTATATTCTTGGCCTTCCTACCTACCATTTGGTCTCATTCTGATTATAAATACTCTGTATTTCAATATGTAAAAATTTATAAAAGACAATGTGAACTTTGCTATTAAATAGACTTGAATACAACAAACATGTGCACACCATGTAGTTATAGACAAGAAAGAGCTGTAAATAAAGACAATAAAACAAACACAGTTATTGAGAGTGAGGAAGACTTTCTGTGGCAACCTCAAGTAAGCTGAAGAAGAGGAGAATTTCCTAGAGGCACTATCCTGAAGCCTTGGTTTCAGGGTGGAATTAAGAGCAAATAGTTACTTGAGAGAGATACTTATCAAGGTATCTCTTCCAAGTTTGTTGAAAATTATAATATACATAATATGAGGTCTAAAGAGAATTAGTAAACTTGTACTTCAATGTAAAGAAATGAAAGAGACCATTATACTGATATTTTTTAATTTTAAAAAGAGGAGTAAAGCAATAAAATGATATAGAATTTCAAAACAAAATTAACAATGGTTAATATATTGTTTTTTTAAGTAGTTACACAGATTATCAGAAATAGGCATGCAAAATTAATCAAACAATAATAGCATTAACTATTCCTTTCAATGAACCACTAGAAATTAGTAACACAATTATATTAGCCAGCTTGTGCATGTATATCTCTCTATAAGTAGATAGATATATATATATAATTATTTTTTATTTTCCCTACTTCTTTTCTCATTTCCCCCATTCCCATTTTTCTTTTCTTCTAAACAGTTTCTTTCCCTTTCACAATATCACCTCGGTATTTTGGCTGATATCCTTCTCAGAACCAGTAGCCCAGCATCTCCTTGGCCCCACATCCCTCTCCACATCTCTCCCTCTGATTATCATCTCTCTGCCCTCTATCTCAAGCACAAGCTTTTTTCATTATTTCTGGATGGATTTTCATGTTTAAAAGTCACCTGGTTAGCAAGGTTATTTTCGCCTGAACCACAAGTCCTTTTTTTGATACAATCAAGGTATTCACAGGTTCTGAGACGATAGCACATGTATTTGAAGGATGCTTTCTGGCAGTTAAAGTTTCTTTCTGGAGCAGAGACTAATTTAAGCTCTAATCTTAAATCCCACACGCTAAAAATTTTAACCTTCAATAATGCATACTCAAAGAAAGTAAAAGATATATGCCTCAGATAAAAAATACCATAAGAAATGAGGAAAGAATAATAAATAAAGATTATAGAAATAAGTATTTTTAGAAAAATATCCAAAACAATTTATATAAAATTATGATATGGGGTTGAAAGGAGGAAATTAACAAAAGGTAGAAATCAAATAATGGACAATAGTAATGATTTTAATGAATGATTAAGCACTCAATTGCTTGTATTTGATAAGATAAAACAAGACTAATAAACTTATGCATTTCATGGAAAGGTAAAGCATATATTCTATTAAAAGACTGAGCATAATTCTAAACACAATATATTGAAGATAAGCAAAAAATTGAACAACAACAATGTAGACAAAGAAAAAAGCACAAAAAGTTGTTAACAAATCCAACATGTATCTAAATTTAGGCATTGAATACCTTTCGCTCATCTTAAGCTATGACTTAAAAACTATCAACAGAAAACTAACAACCATTTTACCTACCCGCATAAAAACATTAAAACTGCTATTACTATTTGAATCAATTATTCTTAGAATTAATATGCTTAAGTCCTGAACACTAGTCCCTTGATAACTAATTGATTTGGGAGTACTAGGGTCATTTTAGATATAATGCATTAATGTTTAATGGAGTCATATTGGAGCAGGGTAGAAGCCAAACTAATATGACAGGTGTCTCATAAAGGGCCAGTTTTCAAAAGACTCGCTCTTAGACAAACACCATTGAACAGGAAACCAGAGACAGGAGTAAGGCATCTGTAATTCAAGGCAAACTGAAGACTTCCAGCAACCCCCCAGGAGCTAAGAAAGAGCACTAGGACAGGTTGTTTCTCCCAATCCTTGAAGGAAACTGTGCTGCTGACACTCTGGGCTTGGGCTTTCAGGGCCCAGAACTAATTTGTATCTCTGTCACAGAATCCTTAGCACATTAATAAAAGGGCAAATTCTAAAATTGTAATCCTAATAGATTTAAGATACAATATAAATACAGAATTTTAACTATCTTCTCTCTAACACACGCTTTATGAAATTATTTATAAAATCCTATATTTCTTATAATTTACTGATATGCTCTACTGCATAGATTTGTGCACAGTAAAGAGTTAGAAATAATATTAATTTAGTAATTTAGAACATTGAAGTTTTTAATAACAATGTATTTCTTAAATTGCATATGTCCATGATATACAGCACTTTTATTAATTACTATATTTTACATAATTCAATTACCAGACTCCGGATTCCTACAGTATCTGGCTAACTTATGAAAAAAGATATATCATTGCCATATAGCAGTTGCTATATCAACTAAAGCAAACTATAGATAATAAGCAAGCTAAGAATCATGAGTTTCTCTTCTATAATATAAATAAATAATATTCAAGTGGCTTTTCATTTTCAAATAAGCTTTTCCAAAATTTAAAGTTATAGTTATATTTGTAAGTAGATAAGCGTTCAAATTCATGACAAAAATTTAAACATTTCTGGTATGAGACAGTATTACAGTTAATATGTATAATAAAATGTAAATTATACATGAATGTAAATTATACATAATCATTTTACTATCATATAATATTTTATATAGTTTAGTAGCAACTTTTCTACTTTTACATGAATTTTCAAGTGGTAATATTGTGTTGCTAAATTTAATGTGAGATATACAAAAAAGATGTGTGAGTGACATAATGTCAAGTAAATCAATAAATTAAAGTACATAAAAAGTTCAAAATGTTAAATCATAAGTCAGTTCTGTCTGTATGAAATGATTATTGAACCATATCTTCATTTTATTCTAAATCACAGGTAATAAGGCTAATATTGATATCTTAGAATTGTTTTAAGCAAAGAATCTTTATTTCTTGAAGTAAAATTAATTTCATAGGTGATTAAACTCAGCATTTCTAATCTAAGCTTCTTAATGTCAGTAAAGTACAGTATTAGAAAGAAATATTTTAAAGAAACATTGGGGCTAATGATACATGGCACAGAGCACATAATGCCTTAGAAGAGATAGAAAGAATTTATGAAATATTTTATGAGATGTATTTGAGTCATCAGTTGCCATTTGATTTGTAATGCACACAGATCTGACTTGCATTTTTTGGTAGTGCCTTTAAAACTTCCCTCCTTTATCTTCATATAAAAGTAGCTTGGGTAGCTCTAGGATTGATGCTTTCTTTCAGCCATAAGAATCATGATGGTTTCATTTTTGCTATAAAAGAAATAGGTAATCTTTAAGGAAAAATATGTTCTTAAAAACAAACAATTAAAATGAAGGAATATCTACTTGAGAATTACATATAAAACTGTTTGATGTGATGCGATTTCTAGACTTTTAGTTATCTTACACAAAGTAGAAAAATAAGCCCAAAGCAAAAACATAATAAAGATTCCTTACAGGACATCACTAAATATAACTTAAATCAAATTATTCATCAAACTAACAGCTCAAAAAATAAGTCAATAAAATAAATATGATATATACATCATTTAGCCATTAATAAAAATGAAATTATATTATTAACACAGAAAATAATGGGATTACAAATCTTGTTAAGTAAAACAAATTGACAGATAAAGACAAGTACGAATTTTTTTTTTCATGTGTAGGACAAAGGGGCTAATTAGGATAGGAAGGTGTCAGAGGAACAAGGAGAGATAAAAATACAAAACATGTTATTAGGTAGGAAGAATTACATAGGAACATACACAAATGTTACAAGAGCTCGTCTGTATACTCCAATTGAGTTAATATTACAATGAATAATATAAAAGTTCAAGTACAGGTTTTATAAAGTATTAATAAAATTTCTGTGGCTACTTAAATTTATTAAGCACAATATCTATGGATAATCATTCACTCAATATATAATATTTAAATAATAAATTCATCATTAATATTTCGAATTCCTCCCAGTGTGGCAGTATGCCTTTAAAATGTAGTTTAATTGAAAAGTGTTATGTTTTAAAAGAGTAAATTTGTCTACATTGGAGAGAGAAAGTTCTATAAAGTATAAACGAGCGTAGTTGATAGCTGGCTTGTAAAATAATTGTCATTGAATAAATATTCCACCATACACAATATTAACTTTTTTAAATGTATATGGTACAGGGTCTCACTCTGTAGCTTCTATCATAGTGATCCTCCTGTTTCAGGCTCCCCAATGCTGGGATTACAGGCACATGCCATCACACATGGTCTTGGTGGTGGGCTCAGTGCACCCTTGGCCAACCTGGAATGAGGTACTAGGGATCCAGCCATGGTCCCTGTGCTTGCCTAACCAGGTACTTAGTCCACTCAGGTATCTCGCCAGCTCTCATACACAATATTTCCCTATCTTTTCTCCTGTTTTCCACTATACTTGAAGAAAGTCAATTTATGAATGTATTTTTCGTTTACTTTTTATTTACTTTAAAAATCAATAGCTGGTTCATTGACAAATAGTGTGTTTATGTTATAGAATGTGTCTTAACATCTGTACATTGTGAAATAGATAAATTATGTGAATTGGTAAATATCTTACACATGTTTTGTTACTTGAATATGTATCTATTTTTTAACAATTTTCAATTCCACATATGGGTATTAACTACAATCAGCAAACTCTACAAAAGATATCCTCAACTTATTCAACCTAACTGAAAATTTGTACGTTTCATCAAAACCCTAATTTCTACCCAGCATAATCTTTTAGCAGATAATAATAAATTAATTTCAGGAAAAACTCTATTCATACTCATCCACCTTACTATGTTGAAGTCTTAAGAAGCCAGAATTTAGCCTCTATTAATATTGTAAAACTGATTCCTAATGATTGCAATTTTCTTAAAGCAAAATATAGAACTTTCAGCTGGAATAATTTTGTGTGGCTAAAACATTACTAGCTTTGAGAATTTTTTCACCACCTTTTGATTTCGTTTCTATAGTATTTCAATCACCACTATGGTATATACATGGATAAATGATAGAGAGACAGATAGTCATATACATATACGTTACAGATATATTGCAAATACTATTGTCTAAGGTTGTGTATTTGGTTTTCCCTTTGCTAGAACCAAATGCCCAAAACTTTCTAGTTAAAGAAAGAAAGGTTTGCCTGGGGAGATAGCTAATTGGGCTAAGATCCTACCTGGCATGTGCAAGGACTTGGGTTCAATCCCTGGTACCGCATCCTGTGCTGGCCCTGGAACTCCAGACTCATTGTGCCAGCCACTGAAAGTGAGTGTAGTGGTACACACCTGTAATCTCAGCCCTGGGGAGGCTGAGACAGGAGGATAAGTATGAGTCTGAACTGCATAGCAAGACCCTGTACCAAATAAATAAATAAATAAATAAATA
>NDGM010945552.1:0-23145 GCA_002564305.1 Octomys mimax | reverse complement strand
CTTTGTTTTTTGGAAAAGGTGAAGAGTGTCTACATCTTGGAGA
This sequence comes from Octomys mimax, assembly GCA_002564305.1. Classification (NCBI taxonomy): domain Eukaryota; kingdom Metazoa; phylum Chordata; class Mammalia; order Rodentia; family Octodontidae; genus Octomys; species Octomys mimax. The sequence goes on along the minus strand of NDGM010945552.1, from coordinate 23,102 downwards.
CTTAAAAAAAAAAAAGGAAGGAAAAGAAAAGAAAAGAAAATGAGCTTTGGGTGAGTCATATTAACCACACAAACACTGGAAACAAAATCAAGCAGTAAGCCAATCGCACACACGGTATATAGCCCAATGCTGTTGGTGAAAACCCAACACTAACACATTTTTAATATATTTAAGGATTAGAGATTACTTTGGAGGCTTTGGTACCAAACACTAACGCTCTCAACACAACACTATGCCAATCAGTAAGAAAAGCAAGATCGTAGTCTTCTGGCTTACAGCCGTGCAAAGTTCTACCAGGGCTTAATATTTTAAAAAATTAACCCAAATGAAATTCCAACTCACTGTATTATATAATACAGCCACGTAGACACCATTACGTGGAACTCAGTTCCTCTTTCTTCCAGTCCAAGGTAGGGAACCAAGAGGCACATTTTAGTTTATTCATTGGAAACTATTTCACTTCCTTCTTAACAGCAGATTAGAGCAGGTTAGACAGGTATTCTATAGAAGTCTTAAAATGGTAAATCCAAATATCCATCAGTTTAACTGCCCAAACAACAACACAGCTACACAGAAGGATAGGACAGAGGTGTGTGAGTCACGGCAGGAGACAGGGCCGCTCCGTGGGCGTGACTCAGGCAGTAGTACTACACGCCTTCCTTACCATGCACACACAAGGTGCATTTTAGCAGCAAATCTTTTCTTTGATGATCATTTATTTACGTAGCACATTTCCTTTCATCGGCTTTCAAGGACTGAAAGGAAGAGGACTGCGAAGTAGGGATCCCATAATTTGCCTCTGGTGAAAATAGGCACTTGTCTGTGTCAGAAGCCACAGCCGGCCTTCCCTACTGGGTCACTGCCCTAAGCTGAGTCATAACGCACAGCTTCATTTGTGCAAACCACCTTTGGAGGATGCTGCCCTCTTTCTTATCTTACCCTTCGCATACGGGGAATCCTGCCAAAGCCTCAGATAATCAGAGAGCACCCCTGGAGCGGGGTTGGGTTACCAAGGCCTGTAGCTGCCTTGCTGTTAAGAGGCAGGAGTTACTTGGAAGAAGAGGCCATTGGGGATGACCTGGAAGGGTTCATTTCTTGCCCTGGCTCCTCGCATCCTGTCTGCTTTCTGTTCGCCATGATCTGAACAACTGTCCTTCTGTCACCGCTTGCCCCGCACCTTCCTGCCCTGGAGGCCACTAACTGTTGGCTAAAATGGAAGTCACAATAGACCTTTCCTCCTTTAAAATTTTGGTATCAGTTCTTTCGCCTGAGTGACAAAGAAAGTGACCAAGACAGCTAATGAATATGTAAAGACCAGAAAGGATGGCTGACAGGGATTAGGGTACTGCAAGTGTTTGTCACCAGAAGCAGAACTTCAGCAATGGGCTTCTGATTCCCTACAGAGGCCTCTGTCATCTTTAACAGTAGTGTTCAGGACTTACAATATTTCTAAACCTCAGAATCAATATACACTTGCCAACATTTTTTTTTTTTTTGCCAGAAAAAAAGATACTGAAAACATATCCATCAACCACTTACTGTCAGAGTATTATTATTTAATAGGAGGAATGCCATTATATTATATACACAAAAGGAGGAGGGATGTACAATAAAAATAAAAGGGAATGGTCTAAATTAAATATGTTTAACTTTATGGAAATCATGCCACATCGGCTTTGCTTTGCTTTCTATGTTGGGGCTTAATACAGACATTTTGTCATAGTTAACGTTCAATCTAACTGGTGTACATTTATAAGCTCCCTGTATATTTCACACAAGAAAGTTCCCTGATAAGAATAAACTTAAACAGCAGGTTAAATTCATTATAACCCTGAGTGTTGATTACCCTGTGTTTCCTTCCATTCTGTTATGTACATCTTGTATATTCATACATCTTAGTATACTCTTATTTCTGATGGGAACATCTTCCCCAGTGTAGACAGTTATATGAAAAGTTAGGATTCCCGAGAAGAGCCTCAGCCACACGCGGTCATGCTGCGCTTGGTCCAGGGTGCAGAGTGGAGCGTGCTGCAGATGAAATTGGCACCTGGTTTTGTACACGGGAGAATGCAAAATACTCACAAGGAGCTTTCTCTATGGGTCACTTGTTAAGTGAATGATGAGATTATTGTAGATCAAATCAAATGTTATTCAGACCAATTTTGCCTGTTAGTTTTTACTTTCAAAAGTGTGAGTAGAAAGAAATCTGCTGTGGCTTGTGTGGCTCCCATTTGTGGCTCTTGTTCACTCCTGCTGGAATGCACTGGCCCTGGGGGGACAAACGCTGTGGTGAGGGCGCACAAATCCCCACTTACTGTCAGCGACAGTTACTGACGGCTGAGAGACTTCTCTGCAAATGACTCCAGCTTCGAGTGATGGGCATACATCTGGTGAGGCGCTGGCTTTGGAGGTCACCCTGCTAGAACCAAACCGGCTCCTCATGCGTTTTTCTTGCCAAGCGTAAATTCTGCCACCCCTGTGAGATCTGAAGGGATAAAGCGGGGCAAAACACTAGATCTTTAAAATGCCAGGAGCATCTAAATAAATTCAGGTGCTTATCCATGTAGGCTTCCAAGTGGATTCTGCCTGCCCTGAGGAATACAAATGAGAAGCCATACCTCCATCCTTGAAGCTTTTATTACTCTGTCCACATTAGTAAACAGTGCACACAGGCAGGAACATTCTGAAAAAGCAAATAGGAAAAAGAGTGTGCATCCAAAAACTGTGGGGTGCTTAACAACAGTAAAATTTCTTTCTTCTATATTCCTCAATTATAGACACTGTCTGCGACAGCAAATCAGGGGATTTTCCTTGTAATTTGAGAGTGACCACAGAAACTGTTGTTTCCTCTAAATCTTGATAAACCCAACCTTTTCTCAATTAGTGGGTCTGACTGACATTAATGTACAACAGTCGATTCCTTTTTCCTCAGTATATAATTTCATTTGCTGGCTGGGGCGTAGGCTGTACTTTTATAGGTTGGATGGCTGGCCGATGGCATCACGGAATTATTCTTTTTGATGATGACCTTATCCTAGCTTCCATGTATGCTGCAACTGAGTACAAAGTGAGACTGTTCACTTGCATTGTTTCAAAGGACTCCAGTGACTCACTGGTCCATGGCCTCTGTCCAGTGAAACTATTAATCTCCAAATTGACACCTGGCCATGTTTTGGATTATTTTTTTGAAAGGCTTCATAGAAATGAATGTTGCCATGCATTTCACTTAAGAAGAAAAGAGAGAGAATTCTACGCCTGGATTTCTGCAACAGCCTCCTCTTTGGCTTCACAAACTTGAGCTACCTGTATGTGGCTTCCAGATAAGTCTTTAGAAAATTTACTATTGTCATCATATCAAAAGCCACAGCATATCCTAATGCACATGCAGTAGCACATCTAGCCTAATCTCTAGTTAATACCAGAGGCACACATCTGAACCCATTGTCTGCAGCCGGGGTTCATTTCTGCAGTGGGAACCCCTGTGTGTTTCAAGTACTTTTTCCTTGTGGCACAAGGGATTGAACCAGGGACCTGTAGCATGCAAAGGCGAATATGTGGCATTCCTAACCTCTCCCCTCTATGTCCTAGTGCCTTTTTGATCTTGAGCTTCCTATTTCCTTAGGTTTACTCTTGCACTGCCAACTGCAAATTTTGCTATCTCACTTGTTCATCGACCATGCACCAGTCATCTTTAAAATCCTTCATTGATGATTCTTCTATCTGCTAATGGTTTCCCTCTGCTTTAGATGAGCTTACCATTAATTTACATAAGGCTTAAGTTCTCTCTTTGGTGCCTATCTGTTAGTCTTCCCTCATCAGCTGGACTCCAACTCCTTGATATTGTACATGAAACTCTTGACATACAGATTCACATATTAAGAGTACTTCCTTAGATCTGCCTCTGAAAATCCATCTCTGAAACTTAAATTTTTGTAAGATGCAGTTTTGCTGTGCATAAAATAGTGATAAATGGGATTTTTAAAATTTATTATTTATTTATTTATTTTTGATAAATGGGCTTAATTCACAGGTGTCAATGGATTGCATAAGGTGTCTGAAACAGGTTTTTAATCTTTTTCCAAGAGAAACATCGAATGAGGGGATAAATGGAGATATACAGGTGGGGGACAGTGAATGGAAAACATGGAATAACAAGAATGCATTAAAGAGAGGCAAAGAGAGGGGAACTGGACACAAGCACGTGAGCAGAAAGGTAGTTGGTGGACAGAGCTAAGGTGGGTGACAGATTCCCTTTCCATGGATTTTGCTTGCATTATGTATTTAATATTGTATTTCTTTTAGTACAATCAATGATATTTAGTTATTGTATGGAGCTAAAAATTCTACCATTATTATCATTCTGCTTAAAAGCCTTGGGAAGTTCCTGTTGCTTATAAGATTAGCTTAACATGGTCCAACCCTAGCATATCTCTGAAGTTGATGTCCTGTTTCACATCACACTGTACTCTTGCTCCAGTCGAATAAAATTTTCCTCTCTGAAAACACTGTATTTTTGAGACTGATCTTCTCATTCTTGGCTGGATATTTTTATTTCTTTTATTCCCTTTATTCTTTATTTGGAGATATCCAACTAATTCCCTTAAGCCCTGGATTGAACTTATATTCTCTGCAGATAACACTTTTTCAAATTTTCTCTGGATTATCATACAAATCTCAATGAAAAGTGAGATTTCTTTTCAAATCCATCTTTTGAAAAAGAGGAAAGACACCTTTGCAAAGTACTTAGAGCAGGAGAAAATTTCTCAATTTTTACATCAAATAACTTCATTGTTTGGCAGAAAGCGCTATTAACAGAAATAACTATTAGCGCTTCTCCACGTGTGTATGTCCATGATGAAATTTATTTTAAAAAAACAAATAAATGTATTTTTACACAGATTTAAGGTTTTTTTCCTGGTATTATATCATACCCAAAGTGCTGAGAGCAGAAGCCTGCAAACCACCAGGATTTAAAAACTGTTTCTTGGCTGACAACTAACAAGAAGACAAGAATCATGCTTCTGCGGTTGCAAGGAAGTGTGTGTGTGGTCAGGAACTTGAACGAGTTCAGAAACACATTTTCTCCGTTAGCCTACTGACACCTTGACACCTGCCTGCCTGACACCTTGATTTCAGCTCTGTGACGTCCTAAGCAGAGGATCCGTCTACACCGTGCCATGTGACTGACCCTTGAGTTCGCAGTCAGTTGTTGCACAGCAACAGAAACTGATGTGAAACCCTAAAAGGCATATTCAAGAGTCTGGAAGATTTCTGTGCAACCCAGCACCTGCAAGCTCCCGCAGAGGTGGAGGCAGGGGTGCATGTCTGCTGGACTGTTCCTCAGCGGCGCATCCGGAACATGGTGGCCTGGGGAAATATTGGTACCTTTACTGCTGTTTTTTTCTTTCCATTTCACATTTTTTCCTATATTGTTAAGGAACATATTAGATTTTTGTAACACAACAAACCATACTTACACATTTTTGAACTTGATCAATGTAAACTCAAGTCAAAGAATTGGATCCATAGTCACTGTACTAATAAGTATCCTTTTTTGGTCAGAAAATATAGGGACAAATCTACGAATAAAGTACATGAACTCTGGATAAGCATGTAAAGAAACTGACTGGGTGATCCTTAAATGTAAATTTATCCTTGCAGGTAAATGTGTTGGCTGATTATATATGTGCCAACTTGGTTCAGCTATAATTTCCAATTATTTGGTGAAAGATTATTCTAAATGCACCAGTGAGTATTTTTTAAAGATATCTATTTAAATAGAAGGACTTTGAATAAATCAGATTACCTTCCATATCGTGAGTAGGTCTCATTTAATCAGCTGGAGAGTCAGAATAGAACTCACTCATTTAAAGCTTTCTTAACTGGGTACATTAGATTGTATTATCATTATGAATTTTCTAGGAGCTTTATTATTTTAAAAAAAAGATTTTGAAAAGTTACTTGTTGGCCCGAGCAGATAGTAGGATAAGTGTTTGCCTGGCAAGCACAGGGTCCTGAGTTCAATCCCCAGTACGACAAAAGAAAAAAAAGAAAGAAAGAAAGAAAGAAAAGTTACTTGTTAAAAAAGATACAATCCTTTCTCAATGATAAACTTTAGTTTTTCTCACATGATGTAAAACATGCTGATGTAAAACATGTAAAAACATGCTTTTATTTTTGTAAAACTTCATAGCAAATATGAAACATGAAATATGTGTAACTGAATCTCAAGTAACTCTTGGGTCAGACTCAGCAGCAAACATAATACTTCAAAAGGTAACAACAAGGGAGTAAAAGTGAGGAAAGTAGAACAGAGAGATTCCTTTTTCAATGTATCGTTGAGAGAAAGAAATAAAGCTGAAATGAAATATACACATATACCTGCACATAGTAAAATCATTCTTTAATGTTGGCAGGCCAAGACTAGGTAAGAAGGATCAACAGTCTAAATTTCAGAAGACTATCACTAAGAAATAAAACTGAATAATGCTCTCCTTCAAGGAAAGAGATTGGGAAATCCCAACTTGGTAATGTTTAAGAAGATAATACGAACAACAGATGTTTTTAGTCTTACTATCTTAGGAAGAACATTCAAAACCAGGACCCAGTAGTTAAGATCCAATAACTGTGACTCATTGCATCTCAAGTGTTGGTGATGGATAGAATATTAAATAGAGCATAGTAGTCATTGTAATCATAGTAATAGTTGAGGATTTACTATGTACTCCTCATTGTTCCATAGACTTCAGGTATAATTATACACTCATTCCTCCTGACAATCCTACTATTGTTTATCTATTTTTTAAAATACCAGTTTTGCATGTTAACCATTTCTCTGAAGTACTAAAAAACAAAGAAAAAGAAACTATAGAACTAGCACAAAATGGGGTGCAAAGTCAGTGTTTAATTCATGTAGTTTAACTTCAGAGTTCATTCTCTTAGTCTTACTGCTTATAAGATTCTTACAATGTAGTTATTTACTACAAAACAGAATAGTACACCAATATATTTTTAAACTGCAGTATCATTACTGAGAAACAATTAATGACAAACACGTGAGATAGCAAGTCAAGCCATAGGAAATGTTCAACGTGTAGATCCAGAACAATCACATGTTGATAATTTTATATGGTTCAAGGTGTGTCAGCCCCGTTGCTATCAACCTAGGGCTCTGGCTAGGATGTGGCTTTCCCTCTCCCCTCCACAAGGCACTTTGAAATTTGATTCCCATTGTAATGGTGTCAAACATGGCAGAACTTTGATGTGGTGAGGTGTTTGGATCCTGAGGGCTATTGTCTCTGGAACTGTGTTCTTACATGCACGAGTCCTCCCCTCTCTTCATACTAGTCCAAGAGTAGATTACTATAAAGTGAGGCTTTCCCTTTCTCTCCTCCACATACGCCCTTCCACTTTTCTGTTATGCTTTCATGCATGGAAGGCCCTTGGCAGCCACTGCCGTGGGATCTTGGACTTCAAGCGTCTAGAACTACGAGCTAAGTAAACCTCCCTTGTAAGTTATTTGTTCTTAGAATATTCAGATAAAGTAGCGAAAGTGAACTAAGACATCTGTAACAGCAATACCTCGTTGATTTCATTACTATGCTGCATTTTATTATTCAGTTTTAATTAAAAATTCTGCAAAACATCATATGTTGTTCTATGATCTGAGTTCTATAAATTTTATTTAAAAGCCAAAAAAAAAAACCAAAAAAAAAAACCTCTCAGTTTTTTGTGTCACAGTTTTTCACACCTGGATGATTTCAAAAAGTTGATGACAACTGTAAGCAACAATGAATAGCATTTGTTATCAAGTTGAAATTTCAATTCATTCCAACACTATTTTAAACAAGTATTTATCTCATCTACCACGGAAATAATGAGTATTTATTAAAATCTCCTAATTTACTAAATTAGTTTACTTGTAATTATTTCTGCCCTAGCATATCATCAGATTCAAAATAAAATTCAGAAGTAGTAATTTTGTAGAGCATGTATGGTCAACACCATCACCACCACCACCACCATCACCATCACCATCACCACCACCATCACCACCACCATCACCACTACCATCACCACCATCACCACCACCATCAATATCACCATCACCACCACCACCCTCACCATCACCACCACTATCATCACCACCATCACCACCACCATATCCATCACCATCATTATCACTACAACCAACACCATTTGTGCTGACAGTGACTGAATCTTGGCCTTGTGCATGGTTGGGAAGCACGGTCACACTGGGTTGCATCTCCAGCTCCATCAACTAACTTTTTGTAGCAAATATAATTGACCGTCCATTGATAAAACTGCCTACCATATGGAAATCAAATTTCATATATATGGGGCTGGGGAGATGGCTCAGAAGAATAAGCGCTTCCTTGGCAAGCGCAAGGGCCTGAGTTCAATCCATGGTTCTGCCAAAAAAAAAAAAGAAAGAAAGAAAGAAAGAAAACCTTCATATATACATACCTTACCAAAGTGTTACTCCTTTTTTTCACAGTCCCCAACATGGAATATTGTCCACATTTTTTCCTCCATATTTTGAATTACCTCTTTCCTGGTATCTGTCAAAACTCTATGAGCTGTTACATTCTACCTCACCTGATCCTGTTTTATAAGACATTTTTTAATATTTATATTTAAATCAGCTCTTCCTTTTGAATTCCCAGAGTATTTCATTCGCACTTCTGTTGTGATGCTAATGATTTTCCCCTTTCATGAATGATCATGCTTTTTCATCCTAAGGGTCCATCTCTCCACATCTCAGTCTTACTGCCTTGATCTGCTAAATATGTATACCTCTATCCCTTCCCAGCAACAGTAACAAAACTCACCACTCAGACTGGTTTAAGTAAATGATATTCATCATGTCGTATAGAAAGACTTCTATGGATAGGCTGGCTCCATCCGGGCAGCAGCAGAGGAGGCTCCGTACCACTATGGATCCAGGTTCTCTCTGCCCATCAACTCTGCCAACTTCAGTGCTGAGTCACTTGCATCCCTACTTCCCAAGCACAAGAGAGGTGCCCTTGGGCCCACATCTCATATTCGGATTAAAAATGCCTGGAGAAATAAAAATACACTCTTGCCTTTATAACCTATTTAATTTTTTAATTTAGCTAGTGTTACCAGGATTGAGATACTCTATAGGGAAGAACTGTGGCAGGTATCTTGTCATGTTTTGAGCCAATATAGAATCTGTCCCAATCCATTTTGTACTACTCTAACAGAATACCCGAGCTTTGGTAGTTAATGATGCAAACAAATTCCTTTTCTCATTGTCCTGGAGACCGAGAAGTCCAAGACAGAGATCCTAACACGTGGTAGGGGCCTTCCTGCTTCATCATAGCATAGTGGTAGGCAGAAAAAAAAAAGAGGCAAAATACATTAGTCAATTCAGAAGAACAGAGATCTCATGACCTAAGCACCTCCCATTAACCCTTACTTTCAATCAAACACTGTTGCATTGGACATTAATCTTCCAACACATCAATTTTGGGGGGCTAATTCCAATGATAGCATTCTGCTCCATGCCTCCAAATTCTTATCTTTCTCATATACAACATACATTCATTTATTCTACCTAGTGGCCCCAAAGGCTTAAAATCCAGTACTAATTCAAATGTCCAAAATCCAATCTCATTTAAATGAGATAAGAGAAAGTCTCAATGCCAGGGTTAATCTTGACACAAATTTCTCTCCATCTGTGAGCTTGTCAAGTCAATAATATTATGCACTTTCGAGATTGAGTGGTGAGACAAGCAACCAATAGGCATTCTCATGCAAGAAAAAGGAAGGAAGGGGTAACAGGTTTCAGTAAATCTGAACCTGTTAGGTCAATCAGCATTTGATGCTTTGGTCTGAAGATAATTTCTGGCTCCATGTCTCACAGTTCCGATGCACTGGAGCAGGCACTGGGCTCTCAAAGCTCCAGGTAGGCTTACCCCACAGTGCTGCTGGACACAGCTCATGGCGTGGCCACCAGTGGGAGTCCTCTGCCTGAAGCTATGTCCCAAACTGGTGTTGCACTTGGGTGGCTCTGTGGTTCTAAGTTCTGGGAGTTTGCCACAGCTGTGGTTCCATGATATGTTGCTCTATGAGGGGATTTCTCCAGCAGCTTCAAACCCACAACACTGCTGGCCATTGTCCTGATGTGGAATCTGTAGTATGTCTCTGCAGCATCCTTTGAAATCTAGTTGGAGGCAGCTGGGCATTCTGTGTGTCTACAGAGGAAGAACCAATGTGCGTATTGTCATGGTTAATGACCTGTACCTTCTGGAGTAGCAGCTGGGGCCATCTGTGGGCCCACTAGAGCTACAGCTGGTTCCTCACTGTCTTCCATAAGGCCCTATACCACACATATAATATACTCAAGTTGTCTGTCAGTGTATACCATTATGGCCTTTCCTCAAGTTTCCAGTACTATGCTCCTCACTTCCATCTGAGGCAGCAGTAGAATTGTCTTGACTGCGCATTATTTCACTAACATTTTGATCATGACCAATTTTGATTTCATTAAGAAGTTGCAGGCTTTCTCTACAGCTATATTTTTTTCTTGAATCCCCACCATAATTACCCTAAAACTTTATTCCTGGCCATCCAGGCTTTTTCCAGTCTGTTCTTTCAAAGTATTCAGACTTCTACCCAGTATATATGTCTGAAGCTGCTCCTACCTTTATAGGTATTTGATGGAGTGACACTTCACATCTCTGGTACCAATTCTTTTATGTGTAATGTATAATGAAAATCAGTGTATGTTCTCACAGATTTGGAGATTGGGCAGTACAAAAGCAAAGCTCCACCATCTGGCATGGACCTTTTCCCTGTTTTATCACATGGTGGAAGGTAGAAAGGCCAAGAGGCAATAGGAGGCTGGACTCTACTTTACCACCAATGTACTCAGGAGATGACTCCCTCTTGAGCTAAACATTTCCCATTAGGCCTCATCTCTTAACCCTGTGAAATAAGGATTCAGTTCCTCACATGAATTTCTGGAGGACACAACAGACTCTCATTTTCCAAACCAAAGAACAGCAAGAAGAGTGGATTAAACATAGCATGGCTCAGGCTAGTGGCTGTCAATCCTACCAGCATTTATTACTACCTAGATAACACTAAAGATTATGTAGATGTCGGTTCCACCTACATATTCAGATTTGATAGTGTAGGGGTAGGGAATCTCTGTAGAAGGCTCTAATTTCTGCAGATTGAATAAGTAGTTAGAGAGTCCCATGGCTTGGATCTAAGAGTCTTCCAAAGGCCCATGTATTTGTGGTTTTGTCCCCAGTGAGGTGTTACTATGGAGTGATGGATACATCAAGAAGCAGGACCTAATAAGAGGCTTTAGGGCATTGGAGACAGGACCTTGAAGAGAAAAATGGGGCCCAAGCCCTTCCTTTCCTCGTTTTGCATCCCGGCTGTGAGGCGAGCAGCTTTGCTTCACCATGCACTCCTGCCATGACAAAATACACCCCCCCCACACACACACCACCAGAGGCCTGGAGACAGCAAGATCAACCAGTCAGGTATGGCTGGAATCTATAAAACTGTAAGCCACAATAAACCTTGTCTTTGTAAGTTGATATCTCATTCCTTTGTTAAAGGAATAGCTGACTCAGCCCAGGTAATGAGAACATTAGAGTTAATCAAAGTCCACCTCATGTTTAAATAGCCTCCTTCTCTAATATGAGTATGTCTTTAAAAAAAGAAAGAAAGAAAGAAAGAGAAGGAAAGGAAAAGAAAAGAGCCATTGGCAATTATTTGCAGAGCTGTAGTCAGGAAAGATGCTTTGGGAAGAGATAAAGGAAGCAGTACAGGGAACTTCTAGGGAAAGGGAATATCAAAGATCATGGAGTTAGTTTTAAACATGTTACTTTTGAAACATACAAGTAGGTAGGTTGGACAGGCTGTTGTTCGTATAGGCCTGAGCTCTAAATGTGGAGGTTGGGCCCTTCAAACAGGATTAGAAGTCGTGGAGGTGCTTACAGACAGAAAGCACGTAGGGAGTGAAAATAAAGAGGATCCCCAGGTAAGCTGCAGGAAATACTGGACAGAAAAGAGTGAAGGAAAGGAAAAAGGAGTGCCAGAGAAGGAGGGAAGATTTCAGACATGTATCATGTTGCAAATGTCCGAAGAGTGGCCCGTGGAGGAATTTCTGAAAGAAAGAGAAAATGGAAGAATGGGAGAATGAAAGGACGGAAGTAAAGAAATAAGGGAGACAGGCAGGGAAGGAAAGGAAAGGCAGGAAGGAAGGGAAGGAGGGAGGAAGAAGAGAGGGAAGGGAAGGAGGGAGGGTGACGCTCATCAGTACCATCTGGAGGAGGGCAGGAGCCGCCTGCTTCATGGGAGAGTGCGCAGAGGAACGGACAGCGGTCTGTCTCACTCTCAAGACTGTCTTCTTTGCGGCCCAACTTGGCACTTCCTAAAGCTGTAAAATATTTAGAAACTGATCATTAGGAAGGCTTTCCCTCCCGTACCCGTCTGTCTGCTTGCTTTTTATCTGATCTCTGCACCCAGTTCTGCGTTAGAACATGCATTCGTCAAAATGTCCATTATTATCACAAATAATGAATTAGATGACTCACGAAGCCCGTGTCTTCAAAGACTCCTAGAAGAAAAAATAAAAATCGCCACCGCTGGAATGTCTGGCATTAGGTGGACAATGCTCAACCTCCAGGAATGAACAGCTAATGATGGGATTTCTAGTCCAAGGCCTGGAGGAGGGGAAACTGTTTTAAAGGAAATTGGGAAATCAGCACTTTAGACTGATTTCAACTTCCTATACCATTCCTGACATGAATACATATACAGTTACAATAATTTGGTATTTTTTTCAAAAGGAAATTATGCTCTTGGGCTTTCAAAGAATGTCCAAGCTAGTGACAATGAAACGGCATAGTTTTTTTTTTTTTCTTTTTTCTTTTGGTACCAGTGATTGAACCCAGGACCTTGTGCTTGCCAGTCAGGCACTTAAGCTGCTGAGTTATCTCACCAGCCCCCAAATGGGGTAGTTTTCTGTAGTCAATGTTTGGCAACTCGGTCAGTACTCGGTCAGTACTGGGAAGCTCCTGGTATGGGCTTCTTCTCAAGGACCAGCTTCTCCACTTTTTCTCTCCCGAGGGATAGTTCTTCCTCAGATGTTGAATTCCCAAGGCACAAAGATGATGGGAAGAACTGCCGTTGAACCCATGTTCGGAGTGTGCCTCTTGTGACTTCCTTTGGATACTAAGAGAACTGTACATTGGGTATCTGTGAGTTCTTGTAAATATTAAATGTGGTAATGTACAAAAAGTAGTTCCCACCAAATGAATAGTATTACTGCAATTACCATTATCAGTCACATCGTTTGTTATTGTTAAGCAGAGTGTTGCTGGAGATCCTAAACAGCTTGCCTGTGAGAGAGTTTCTATCACAGTCTCTTTGACTGTATTTGCTTTTGGATGCTAGATAGCTGGTGTAGCTCAGTGCTTCTCTAGGTAGGAATGACAGGTGTGCCTCAATGCCTAGGCAATTTCTTTGCTAGTTTTGGGAAAGAATGATGTTTCTTGTGCTTCTTTTTTCATCTACATCAATCCAGTTCATCAAAATAAAAAGTGCTAAATCTAATCTAGATCATTGAAGTTCTATGTGGGGTTTTGGGGTCAAAATCTCAGCTAGTAATGAAATCTCCCCTGGCTTTCTTATACCTTGAACTGCTGAAAGTTGTGGGGCTATTGCAAGAAGGTATTCAAAATGCTTACTACATTCTTGCCTCCTCTTTCTTTCTATAAATAACTACCACCCTTTTCCGTGACAGAATTTATAAGTTTTATGACCCATTTATCACCATATATGTCACCTCATTGTTGACAGTTAACCTGACATGAAGTATAGGACAATTATGTTTCACATAATAATTTGATATGGCCAGCCATGGTACAATGAGTTAATGGAAGTAAATTTTAAAGGAAAATTTGATGTATTTAATTTCTCCATTGAGAAACTGAACTCTTTATTTGGTTCATTTTACTCACAATTAAAAAAAAAAAAAACCACACATTTTTGCTTCCCTGAATCATTTCATGCCCATTAGGTCATTTGAATCTTGTAGCAAACTTATGGAGTAGTACCTATTACTTTCATCTCTATTTTACTGCTGATGAAATCGAGAACTGAAAAAGTTTATAGATTATCCAAGAAAACACATGCAACGCACCATGAAAGTGTCCTTTGAATCCTCATGCTATGGTTCCAGGGTCAAAGTGCTTTTTATACTGCATTTTGGAATCATTGCCCCTTACAAATAGGATGATGGGTTCCATTATGCTAACCATAAAGCATAACAAACACCCCTACATTCCTTGCTATTGTCTGCAAAGCCTCATATGACCTGTCCTCTGGTCCCTGTAGTTCTGCCCTACACAGTCACAGTGTAGTACCATTGTTTGATTTTTGAATATCCACCACTTACTCTCCGCTAAAAGGTTTAGCACTTAGAAGCAGTTATCTGTTGTGTTATGACAAGCCACCTCCACAGTTCACAGAACAATGATTTTGTTATGCTGGTGGGCTCTCTGGATCACAGCCCTGCAGGACCCCATAGGGACTGCTAATTTATGCTCCATGGTGTCTCGGTCCTCCAGTGGAAAGACTCAAAGGCTGAGGGCAACTTCACAGCCGGCACTGGGGCCACCTGGAGGCATCTTCCTGCACTCAACTATGATGGATGCTGGCTTTTGTCTGGGAACTCACTTGAGGCTTGAGTTGGGACACCCGCCTTCCTCTCCAGGTGGTCTGGGTTCTCTCACAAGGTAGAGAAACTGGGCAGTGAAAGTAGGCGTACCAAATGGCAGGAATTGCATTGCAATTCTATGGCCTAGTCCCAGAAGTGCCTTAGCACCATTGCTGCTACACTCTGTGGGTGAAGGCAGTTCCAAAGTCATGCTCAGATTCAGGGAAGCAGCCACTTTATAAGTTGAATGGAATATACTGTCTGGCCAGCTTCGGAAAATGCAATCTGCCACACACTTGCTACTTGCTTTGTTTAAAATAGTGTTTTCTTCTACTCTTTATATTGCTGCTCTTTCTTGTTATCTCAATGTTTGTTCAAAAGTCCCTATGACAACTGTTTCTATAATAATTCCCTTCTCAATTCCCAACTTTATCTTCCTGCTTAATAAATTATTCATGGGACCTGATCCTTTTTCACTTTTCTTCTCTCTCTCTCTCTTTCTTTCTTTCCTTTCTTCCTGTTTATAATTACATCAATTCTTGATCAATTGATCTATCTGTATCTACCTACATTTTAATCTATCTACTCATCTAGCTATTTTGTTGGTTTTTGTACTTCTCTCTACCTTGAAAGTCCATAGTGCAGAACTTTGTATATGACAATAGTGGGAGATCTATGTCATTTATGCATTTATCCAAATCCGGAGTCTACACAACACCGAGAGTAAGACCTAGTGCAAATTAGAGACACCAAGTGATAATCTAGTGTTGGTTTCAGTTTTAACAAATGTGCCACTCTGGAAGAGAGGCTTATAATTAGGAAAGCTTTGCATGCATTAGGACCAGGAAAACAAGACTATCTCTGTAACCTGTTTAATATTTTGTGAACCTGAAACAACTCTCAAAGTAAAGTCTCTTGTTTCAATACAGTTTCATGAGGATAGAGACTTCTTTCCACTATGTTCTAAAACACTTAATAGTGCCCAGCACAGAGAGAATATATGCTCCACAATAATGTGTTATATGATAAAAATATGAATTGATCTATCGATATCAACAAGGTTAGCATCTGCTGTGGAATTGACAGCACATAAACTAGCACAAAACCCCTGTATACTCGGGAGAGGACTACAAGTGAAGGCTGTAGGGCTGGTGGAAGGGTATGTAGAAATCCAGCTTTGGTTGGAGATTTCGTGGTTTTTTATCCTGGTACAACTCTGACTCTCAAAACTCTCAAAACTTTCAAATCAGTGGAGGAGGCCTCTCAGCTTTCCCTAAGTGCAGAGAACATGAAGAATATTCCCCAGTAGATCACTTCATTGCTTAGACTTAGTAATTCAGTTCTCATGCAGATGAGCCTTCCTTTAACCTCCAAGGCTTATGGTGCGAATTACTCATGCTCAGGAATGCTTTGCTCCTCCTTTGGTTTGATCTACTTCATGACTACAAACGATCAAACCAGCATTCGCAAATGTTGCCTCAAACTTTGCTTGACATGACACCAAGAGTTGAATTTGTTTATAGAATGGTTTTTGAACATTTTCCTATAAAATACTAATGTTTACAGTATTACTGTAGAGCTAAGAAGTAGTTGAAAAGACAATGTGAATTTCTCACATTACAGACTTATCTTCTATCTTTAATAACTTGGTTTAGCTTTTCCACTAAATCATTGCTATAGATTTAAACCTAAAAGATAACTCCTAAATTACAAATTTCCAACTCAGACTTCTCTCTTAAAGCTAAGATTTATATATCCAATTAGTTACTGGACATTTTTATTTTGATGACTCACCAGAACTTGACATATCCAAAATTTATTTTATCGTTGACCCTGAGAATCTCCTTATTCTATTCTCTCTGTTAATGAATGGGTAACTGTGAGAGGGAAATTTTTCTATGAAAGTGGTGAAACATAAATCTCTGTACCCCACATTTGTGCAAGTAGTTCCTAATGTCCCCATTTTTTATTATTCTCCACCACAAGTATATTTGTCCATTTTCTATACCCAGTAAAAAGTAAGTGCTTTGTGGAGTATGGGATATAGTATTATGATTATGAAGTAGGTGGACTTAAACAGAAAACTGGCCTTTCTGAATAATGTTTTTCCTTAATGAAAAGCTATGTCACTATTTTAAAATAAAAGCCATTGCTTTTATTAATGTTTCATGGTATTTAACTTTATTGCCACTGATAAATTCATTGACCAAATTTTCTCATTTAGTTACCTCAGGTGGCAACGGTCTAACTGGAAGTTACATTGTTCAACGCTGTGTGTTGTACCATTTTCAAAAGATGATCAACTTCACTTCAGTTCGGCTTAGGACTTTAGGCTAACCTACACAAACAAAATCACTGGCCTGAAGATATTGTCTAGAAGATTAATTCAAATTATTTTACCGCCTAGCATTGGTAAAGACAAAGCTTGTGTGGTATAATTCTTCCAGAGGGACTTATGAAGACTACTATGTCTGTGCATTTCCCCCTTACTTTTTAAAAAATTACTTTACAAATGTGTCAGCCATGATCAACTGTTGAAAAGAAGGAACAACTTAGATGAGGGAAAGGAGAAAAGAAAGAGGGAGAGAGATACAGAGACAGAGAGAGAGAGACAGAGAGAGAGACAGACAGACAGAGAGAGACACACATGTACATACACAGCTTGGATGAGAGAGAGAGAGAGACAGAGAGAGAGATGTACATACACAGCTTGGGTAACTGTACTTCTGATTTCTGCTGGTCTATTGAAGGGAACAATTAATGCTTTAAGTTTTTTCTTCTTTTTAATGTTTTGACCAATTTTGCATGCTTATATCTGGTAATCTGAAGAACTAATCTGAAGACAACAATATGTAATATGACAACCATTGTTCAATTGCTATCATTTTATTTAGTCAAATTCTGTACTATTTCCAATGTATTTTTTACTGTTTTTTAAATTTTTTAAAAAATTAAAACATATACCAGTGTATTGGAGAATTGAGTTTATATTGCATAATCCGCTTTCATGAAGTTGCTTTCTGGGAGAATTTTTTTTCCTTTAATTTAGAATAGTATTAGAAGGCTTTCTATTAAAAAACCCTCCTACTTGGTTCATTCTAACTGTGATAACAGAGCTCATTATATTTGAAAGAGAGTTGGACATTTCTCAAGAGGGAAGTGTTCCTAGGCTTCAGAAACAACAAAAACTTTAAATTTAATGTCTTCTTTTCAAGAAGTTGTGGCTAGAATGGGGGACCTTGTAGCTCTGGTGAGCCAATCTCTTCTTGCATAGCTTGCTCCTAGAGGGAGATCTTGGCAGCTCATGGCTGTTCACCTATTCTGCTCCCTCTGTTCACCTCCTTCTTGAAGAAGTGTTTATAGAGCTCTCCTTATCTCCATGACTTCTCAAATCATTGCAGGTGCAGCCGTGGAAAAGTTCCTGCACTCATGGCTACTAGGTTTTAATAAAGTGTCACATTGGTCCTGACTTCTTTTTTAAAAAGACCCTTCAATAGGCATTCTTTCAAATGTGTATACTAGGAGAAATCATGTCTTGATGAATGTGTGTATTCTTTAGGCAGCATAGATCATTGGCTCCTGCAAACCTTAGAGTCTAATGTGTCTACTCAGCTGTCCGTTACACGTACAGAGCATAATTTTTGTGGCATGTCTCATTTCCAGTTCACTCTCACTCCCTGCTTTTACTTTCACTGTTTTCTCTTTAGCACTATTTACAACACTACTGTGCCACTGTGCTATATACCTCTTAGGAGGGGTCTACAGTCTTTTCAAAGAGCAGCTTCAAAGTTCAAATGCACAAGTGACAGTTCTCCTTCTTTGCTGTTATCTTCCACCTCCCACTCATTAATCTTCCTTACCAGAGAAAACTTTCTAAAGAGCTATTGCCAGCATATCACAAACTTTCTTCCCAAGTAGGTTCTTCTTTGTTGAATATCCTCATTTTGGTTATTTTCCTTCCTAAAGCTGAAGTCCCTAGTATCTGAATACTTTGAAGTTTCACACAAGAGTCTTCCTATCTTCCCATGAGCTTTTGTGCTTGCTGCTTCCTTTGTTAAAGCCCCTCCTGTTAGCGCACACCCTTTGCCTGGCTGGCACTCATGCAAACAGCGTCATCTTCACTGGGAAGCCTAGCCCACAGCCCCGGGCTTCTTTGGCTGCCCCTCCTTTGAGTTGCCATAGTTCCCTCTGCTTACATCTACCCTGTACTTATCACTGTATTATTAGTGTTAATTTGCCTGTTCTTGTCTGTCCCTAGACTGTGACCCTCTTTAGGGAGGGGACTCTCTTTCATGTCTATGTCCCCAGGGCCTCTCACAGTGTCCCATAGAAAGTGTGCAATGCAGGACTGACGAATGACTCAGAGAAAGAGGCATGAATTTCCAAAGGTTGCCTACATAACCGGCTCACTGCCTTAAATGAATCTAACTTCCCTGCAGATTTCATATGGTCTATGATTTGCTCGTAACTTCAGTCAATGATTGTGGCCTAACACTATAATTACACCTTAGAGTCCTACCTGTTGTAAGCTGGCTCAAAGAAGACCCCTAAAAGAAGTCAGCTGCTGCTTTTTAAGTTTGCTGTTTTCTTTCTTTGTATTGTGATCACATTGTGTTGTGAGTTAAGCCTAGAACACAATAAATAGTCAAATCAATGAAATGAGTATTGGTTAAAAGAATGATTCAATAACTGATGGAATGACTGTAGGATTTCTGTATAAATGGTACAGCTTTTATGATAAATCTGATTGTTGTCTGGTGCTGGGAAACCTCTCCTCTACTCCAACACCATTGTTAATGATTGACACTTTGGGGTTAGGGATTAAAAAGAAAGGTTGCAGGGACTGGATAGTACTGAGTAGCCTCCATCAATAACATCATGTGGTTACTGTGTGTGTGACTTCAGGGCACAAACTACTTCAATGCTGCTGGGATCGGGAAGCAGGAGTGGAAAGTGGAAGAACAAATCTAAAGTGGGACAAACACCAAGATGATGGAAGTCAACCGTGAAACCAAACTTTACCATCCTTGCCTAAAACACGCTTTGCTAACTCAACACAATATTATTTCCTTCTCGCTCTACCTGTGTTCTTTCATCACAAATATTTGCTAAGGATTTGTCATGTGCCACGTATCTGGGAGGAGATACAAGGGGGAAAATAGACAGCATGAAGAAAAACAGAAATACACACATACATTTTTCTTCTAGAGTTGTAGCATATTGTGAAAGACTGATAATATAATAAGCAATAACATGAGTTGTGATTAGCACTATTACAAAATTTTCAGAAGTATAGGAACATATTGAAAATGTCTAACTGATTCCCATACATTCTTGTTTCCATGTTTAGCTATGCAAGGTTTTGTATCCATATTTTCATAGAAAATGGTTTGAGTCAAGGTCTTTGAAGGTTCTGGTGTTTTGTAGAATAATGAAGCTATGTCAACAACTCTTCCAACATTGAGATGTTGAAATATGTTGGCTCCCCTACAGTTTCTTCAGTTCTGTCTAGACTCAACCATTATTCATTGACTGAGAGTATCAAAAGTTCTAATGACATTGGAGTGCCTGGCTTGAACACATCAAAACACCAGACCACATAAAATCTCCCCGTTATGGTTGAGATCTGAAATGTTCTCCAAAAGCCTGAAGTGTGTTCACAGTGCTCAGAAGGGGATTGGGTCATAACTGAACATACTGTTGGGAGCTAAGGGCTATTTGAAGGAAGAAAGTCACCTGGAGCTAGACCTGGAAAAGTATATCTGTGTCCCAACTCCTCCTTCCTCTCCCTCTGCTTCCGGTTTGCCATGAGTTGAGAAGCTTTCTCCTTCCATGCCGCTTCCCGTCTTTCTTCTGCTCTGAAACTAGCTAACCATGGATTGAACTCTCTGAATCTATGAGCCAAAATAATTCCTTTTTCTAATTGTATATGTCAGATATTTATCTCAGGAAGAGAAGTGACATAATTCCCATTACTACATTTCCTTTTCTAGAGGTGAGAATAAAATCAGATGTGTGTACAATTATGGAATCCTTTTTAAAATTATTTATTTTTTTTTAAGTTACCTAAAAACAACATGATCAAAACATAAATATCTTTCTGAGCATTTACTAAACAAACTCAGGATATTAAAGTAGAAGGGTCACTTTTAGAAGCCTCAACATCATTGAAATAATTCTTGGAAGCAGAAAGCTTGATAAAGGTCTGTCATGATTTCTCTCTGGGTGTGTAAAAATTATCCAGATTCTGAAATAATTTTTTCTTTACTTACCGTAAATACACTTTATCTAGGAGAAGATTTGAAAGAGAATAAACACAAATTTTGCTCTGGTGACCAAATTGTTCTCTTACCACCAGGTATTGTATATATTTGTATAATCCATAAGATTAAATATCCTACTTCCTACATGAGGCTTATTAGGGTTTGATCTGCTCATTAATGCTATCTCTGTAACAACAGAGGGAATTGACTAATTTAGTAAACCAAGTTACCTGCTATATTTAAACATGAGTGCATAAGTAAATACATATTTGAAGATAAATGATTGATAGAGCATTATGTTATCGTTTAGTTGCAAAATGTTCCCCCAAAGTCTCAAGCATTCACAGAGGAGGGCTGTGTTTGGGAGGGATGCTGGGTCTCTGAGCACTTGAGCTAACAGGAGTATCCCTGTCCCTGTCCCAGTCCCTGTCTCCTCTTCGCTCTGCTTCCCATGGGATGAGCAACCGTCCTCGGCCAGGCCCTCCCCGCATGCCCTACCTACCTGGGAGCCAGCTGTCTTTGGAAACTATGAGCCAAACAAGTCTTCCCCCCTTTATATCGAAGGTGCCAACTGTTTTGTCCCCCGGATGGAAAAGAAATGAATGCATTGCTTCATAAGAAGCAGAGCTGATGGGGGATTTCTTACTTTTCAAATGATGGGATATGTGATGGTGGAGTGGGGATATCACTTAAATGTCTGAGTTTTCTCACAAGCCACCAGAAAAAAGAGAATTCTTGCCTTTACCTACTACTTATGAACTATTTTATATGACTATTTCAAACTAATAAGTGTTTATAAAATTGAAATACTACAATGTGAATACTACAAAAAAGTCCTGTGCTTACTATCTTGGTAGGTAAGTAAGACATGTTAATAAAATGAAACCCTAATTATTACAACGAGGTAAAAATGGTCAATTAGTACTAGTTGAGTTCCAAAGAGAGAAATGGAGAGAAGGGGATTTGGGCCCAGCTGCTCAGGATTTAAAGAACAAGCAGGTGAGAGAGAATGTGTTCTTGGTAGAAGAACAGAACTAAAAGTGCTTACGTGTTTGAGAGATTGCAGTAACTAGATCACCTCAACTAGAACTTTTAATTTTTGTCAATCTTTTGCAAGTTATGGGAAATAATGCCGGTAAGGATTGTAGGGTGATTTTAGGCTTCAGACATTGATATTCCTTTCCAAAGAGCAAAACGCAATGATTTATTTAGAGGTCAGCCACTGGGTAAAATATTGATCAAGTAACCTCAAATCCTGTTAAGAGACATGTGCGTTTCCAAACCAATATGAAATCTTCTTTACACATGAACGTGTATGTCCTGCGCTGAATCTCTATAAGCAGCATTTCACTTCTACATGAAATCATTGCTACCGACCTGTATCAGCAGACTACTATTTCTTGGGTTCACATATTGCATTGGAATTATTTCACACAACAATTATTCCATGCGACAATTTTGACCTAACTTTCAAAACAAGCTTGAGGGACAGATTCAACAGGTGAAGACGCTGGACAGTAGAAAGGCTTTGCCGCTGCTCAGAAGCATCGAGGCAGCCCTGTGGCTGAACCAACCGGGCCCCAAAATCCTGAGCCCGAGACCTAGGTGCATGTATGATAACCCTAATCAGCTATGCAGGGCACACGTCACCTGAGGCCCAGGTCAATGCTGGGAACTTTGTTCAAACTTCAGAACTGTCTGCCTGAGTGTGATATTCCCAGGTTGTATTGTTCTTTTCATCACACAAAATCAGGTCATCAAATTCCAAAGGACAAAATAAGTGACGATACCCTAAACTTCAAATGGAAAATAGAGGGTTGGTTTTTAATGTCAGGGATTTAGGTGGTTAGCCTATACTTTGATAGATCTCAAAAAATTGATACTTATAATGTCAAATTAATTTTCACCTTCTTCCCAACTTTCACTCAAGCTCTGCATCACGTACACTGGTGAAGAGTAAGGACCTCGGAACCAGACTGGGATGTGACTGCCAGATTGCTCTCCTCTTATCTTCCTAAGTAACCATGAGAGAGATTTTTTTTAAAATTAATTTTATTGAGAAATCAATAGCAATGAGACAGTTTCAAAACCAATTAGTAGGACAGTTTCAA
>NDGM010945533.1:0-10335 GCA_002564305.1 Octomys mimax | reverse complement strand
AATGTTTTCTCTCCATGTGACTCTTCTTAGGCACACTCTACATCATCAGTCACTTTCCTCTGTAGCCCCATAATTTCCTTGATCAGAAAATTTGGGACAACAATGAGTTATAAGATGTTACAATGCATGTTCTCCTATGTCTTGAATCCTCACTGACCTTGAAAGGCTAGTGCCAAAATGTTGGCTGTCTTTGCAACCCTTTTTTTTCTCTAATTTTTGGTCTGCAAACTTAATTTGTTAACTTTCCAGAAGAGAAGCTTAATGGTATTATTACCCTATAACATAGGCAGTTGAGATTAACCTCACTATCTGTCTGAATATCAAACATCTTAGACATAACATGGAACAGGTAAGGTCTATTATTTTTAAAAGTAAATTTATTGGTTCAATTTTGCCATACATTAATGATCTCATTCATCATGAAGAATTTGTACCTGCACAAATCTTAATTCTTTTTTCCCCATTTCTTTCTCTTCCTTTCTCTCCATTCTTCCCCTCTCCTTTATAAAACTGTATTTCTATCACTTCCTTTCCATTCTTTTTATTTTTCAATCCCCATTCCCTTCCTTCTCTCTTCACTCTCTCCCTCCCTGGTTCCTCCCCATTTGAAGATTTTCTCTCTAGTGTCTGTCATCCACTTCGGTTCTTATTTACCCTTACACTCTGTGTTTCTCCCACAAGAGAAACAATGTGATACATGGCCCTTGGATCATAAGACTGATTTTGTCATCAAGGATCATAAATGTGGGTCTGTCAGGTCCATGTTTATTCTTAATTTTAATTTCATTATATCAAAACTGAGAACCTAACAAGAAAAGTATGACAAAATATTGAATCTTTAATATTTTTGAGTGTTTATAAAAAAGCCTCAAAATTTTCAACATTGACCAGGTTTTGGTGTACAGAGTCTGAAAAAGAAAATCAGAAATAAATTCCTATGTGAACTACAATGAAAATAACAATAACAAAAAATAAATAAATAAAATTTTTTAAAAAAATTTAAAAAAGAAAATAACAATAACACTATAAAAGTAATTTTCACTTCAATTATCACACATAAGGCAGTCTGCACCCACTACAACAGCACATCCTGTGCACATTTGTCACTCACCCTGACAGCATGTGTCTTTTGCTTCCTTGTCTTCTTGTAGGACATACTTGTCATTTCGGTGGTCTTGCTGTTTTGTCAGGTGGTTCCTATTATAACATACAGTATGTAGTTCACAAGAACATAAAATTATTAAATTATTAGTATGTATCGTGCATTTAGAATAAACATCAACATTTTCATGTCAGCTGTGTAACTGCTTACCTAAATAGTAACATCAGAAATAAATTTCTCTATGAACTTCAATGAAAATACCAATAGAAGTCTACCACAAAAATAAACTTTGCATCAGCTGTCACACCCAAGGAAGTCTTCACATTATGATAACTATGTTTTCCATACACATATCTCGTTTACACTGACAGCACGTGTACTTAGCTTTCCTTTCCTATGTGGCAGTCTTATCACCTCTCTACTCTTCTTGGTTTTTTCAGAAGCTTCTTACTATATTATACAATGTACACTTAGCAGGTAAATAAGATACCAGTAACATAAAATACCAAATATGTAGTGAGTACTTAAATAGAAATCAGTATTTTCATACCAGCTGTTTACTTGCTTACAAAACCTAAAAAAAATCGAAAATAAAAACGTACGTGAGGTACAGTGTACACACAATCAAAATTCTACCAGAGAAATAAGCTTTGCTTCAAACTTTATTACACCAAAGACAGTCTTCACACATGACAACTACATGTTCCATACACACAAGTATCAATTACACTGCTAGCACATGCACTTTGTTTTTTTGTACTTTCCTGTAGGACACAGTTGACATCTTTTTTGTTTCCCTGTTGTCATAGTAGGTCTTTGTGACGCTGAAGCTGCCTGTTCACGTGTCAGCTCACCAATGTGCTCCACAATTTTTTTTTTTTGCACAGGTCACTGGGCAGAAGCGTGTTGTTTTTTCTCTGCTATAAATTATCTATTATGACCTCCAGTCACAATTATCTAGGAAAATCTCTCCAGGATATTTTTTACTTGCTATTTTCTTTGATATCTATCAAACTATGCCACTCATGCTTACAACCAAGTAAAACATAACCATTGTCAAATACTTTGTGTTTCAAGTGACATCACAGCTAGTACATAAATAATCAACAACATCTACTCCACATTTGGGTTTGTTGTTGAAAGTGTTCGTGTTTGGCTTCCAGTGTGTTGAGGTTTCCCCTTTAGTATCTCCATCGTGGTGAAATGTTGACATCACCAGTACAAGCTTACTTTTCTTTGTCATGTATGAAGCCAATGTTATGCTTTCCTAAAATTCAGAGGTTGTGTTACACAAGTCTCTATTTTGAAATTACAGCATCTCATTCAGAATTTCTGCTTTGTTTTTTTTGCACACAGTTCCCTCACTGGTCAACTTGTGCTCTATTAGCAAACGTAACATCAATTGGAGACTGGTAGATCTGATGTTCTGTCTTCACACTGGTTGATTCTGCTATATACACTTTCATTAGAACTTTTTATCTCCTGAATTTTTCTTTGAATTTGTTTTATAGAATCCAGTTGCTTCCTATGTTGAGCATTCATAATTTCCATCACTTGCCTAAGCTCCTCTATTTTTTTTTAATGTGTATCTACTCTAGATTCACTAACCACGTCCTTCATTTTGATTGTCATCTCTTTAGTTATCTGTGTAATTACATCTGATTTGTTTTTCTAGAGTCCCATTTATCTTCTTTATTATTTCTGCTGATACATTTGAAAAAGTTCACCAGGGTGGCTTTTGATTTCTCCTGCCTCAGTTTCCGCTGCATTTGCCTTGGGCAGGCTGGAGCTCTGGGGTAGCATCTAGCTCCAGTGTTTTCTGAATTGATGCTTAAAAATTGCTTATGGTAAGAGCCTTTATTACTAGTATGGGGACCTCTTTAGAAAATTACTCCTTTTCAGAGGTGTTTTTAGGATTAGCTGGCTTTTGGCTTTTGAATCTGTCCTAAGATTCTGCCTCTTTAATTTAGTAGGGATAAGAGGTTGCTGCTGGGTTGCTCTAGCACTCAGTTCTTCGGTACTGGACTATGGTATTGTTCATGACCCCTAGACAACCTCAGTATTGGTACATAAAGAAGAAAAATTAATCACAATAACTGTGTCACCTTGGATAAAGTAGTACAATTAGTAATACCAGTAGCACCAAGGACAGTCTAGAAAATGATGAGCTATGACAACTGTTAACTTATCACCCTATAACCATAGGTGTAAGATTTATAGTTATACAACAAAAGCTAAAACAATTTGGAAAACTACATAGAATAAATATCCACTCAGTAGAGTGATTTTACCCACAGGGCAGAAAATTCAAATAGGCTGAGAGGAAAAAAATAGACAAATAAGAGAAAGAGATCAGAAGCAAGGCTAGAAGATAAAGACAATTACCTAGACTTCAGAAAACTGATGAAGAAAACAAGAGGGTAAGAAGAGCAGACAAAACTTACATGCCTATATCTGGTAGTTTGAACAATAAATTTGATAACAATATGTAATATAACAACCATTGCTGATTTTCTGTTCTTGTTTTGAAGTTCTGTACCACTTTTATTGTCTTACAGTGCTTTGTGTATTTGTTCTTGTTGTTTTCATCTTTAAAAATAAAATGAAAATGAACAAAACAAAACACAAAAAATAAAAATAATATTTACACATAAAGAAACAGAAATAATCAAGAGAAACAAAATCCAAAAACTATGAAAAAGAATTTCTCTTTGATTTAAGGCCTATGATAATCTTCTCGGGTCTACAGCTTTGTGAAAGTGTTCAGTTTAGGGCATGCTATGCTGCTGGTGGTAGAAAAGGGCAGTAGACAGAGCCCAGACCCACACTGGACGACCCCAGTGAGCCTGTAGTAGGAGTGGGGCAGGGTGCCAATCCTGGTGCTTTCTACTCCATGACAGTTCAGGCTGATCACAGCTTCTGGTGGTGGCCTTGGGGCCTGAGTTGCTCCACTTACAACACGTGGATGTCTCCTGCCAGACTGGCCTTGGCTCCCTGATCCCTGATATTTCCTGTTCTTGTCCCAGTCACTGAGGGATTTCAGTACAGGGATCTGTGGGATGAGACGAACCCATAGCTGCTCCAAGTCCCAGGTTTAGTTGGCCTCTCCCTAAATGGCACCTGCCATGTACCCTCTCCATACAGCATCCTTTGCTGCACTCTTCCGGTGTACTTCTTCCTGCTGGCTCTGGCGTCACCTGCTTTCCTTGGGTCTCTGTAGATTTGATCCTTCTCTCTCACACTGAGCCACTAACTGTGAGCCAAGGAGAATGCACAGACTGCCTCTCCTTTTTCTGCATTATGGTTTTTCTCTTCACTTTTGCTGAGGGATCCAGTTTTTCCCTCAGATCCTTCCTTAGTCTTAAAGATCCAACCTCTTCCTCCTTTTTCTCCTCAAATTATTTTCCAGTGTCTGGATTCTGAATCTTAGAGATGTTGATTTGTTACTATTTACTGCTCCACCATCTTCCCAGAAGCCCTCCAGTATAGTTTATGAAGAGAGTAATTTAAATATTAGAAAAACATTTGAAAAATCTAGAAGGCAGTTTCAATCCAGCAAAATGAGTCATCTACTTTACAGCACAGTGTCTACAGCTAACGATTCTGTGTTATGTACTAACAGTTTCCTCAGAGGATAGATTTTATCGTAAATGTTCTTCCAATGAAATAAAAAATTAATATTAAAAGAGGTAGCAGGAAACTTTGGGAGCTGATATTTCTGTGGCCTTGATCATAGTGATGTTTTACGAGTATATATTTATCCCCAACTTGACTGAGTTGTTTATGTTATAAATGTAGGTTTTTTTTTTTTAACAAGCCAGTATTACATCAATAGAGTATACAACTCCCTAAATAGGTTGCATCAGAGTAGTTGATTTTTCTTAATTTGTCAGCATCATTGGATTGGAAAACTGAAATAGTGTTTTTTATCCACAACTGAAATTCCTAAGGCATTTGACATGGTCTCTCCTGAAAGTGTTGTGACTCAAACCAAGAAATGCAAACCAAGTGATACTAGAATTAAGCTCACTCACTAATGCTTATAATTAAAGGGCACTTACCACTTATTATTAACTAGAATGTACGTGGGCAGTTTTTTTGTTTCTTTCCTATTGTTTCTGTAACACTTATGTGCTTTATACATTCTAGATGATTGACATGTTTTTATGAAATTTGAGAATTTTAGTTTGATTTTTTATTATTCGTAATCACACGTAATCCATTTTATGGTCATATGTCCCTTGTTCTCATCTCGGTTATTCCATTTAACAGTTTTGTCAATGACTGAGGTACTGTTAAGAGGACATGCTTATCAGTTTCAGGATGGCATAAAGCATTTAAGAGTAGCTAATGTAACAAATGCAGTGATAAAGTACAGGATTCTGACAGTTACAAATGATGGTCCTTGTCTAAGAAGATGAATTTAAATAGAAATACATATAAGGCACTGCATTTAGTTTCAAAGAACTCGAAGAACAAGGGGCAATGCTGCATGAGAACAGAATTGAGGGGATTTTAAGTTGATAGCAAAGCCCATGTGAGTCAAGAGGACAGTGGCCTGCTGAAGCATAAGGGAACTCAGACTCTGTGGAGGTGGACAAGTATACACTGGGGGAAGGGCTTTCTAGGAAAACGGCTGGGGTGCTGAAGAGTCTCAGTACCCTGTGCTGGAGGGAACCCTTGGGCCCATGGTTTTCGCTACTGAAATTATATGAAAATGTCCTATATTTGCTTCCTCTAGAAACTTGTTATAGATACCTCAAGCCGGGAACAATAAAACCAGTTGATATGAAATGAAGTAGATTTAATCCCAACAAAAGGAAATGATTTTAACTTTAAAAAGCTAAACTGAAAATAAATTTTAAAAAGATTAAAAAGCTGTTTTTAAAAAGCTAAGCTGGAATTCAATATTACAGGAAGATAGATACAAGCTACCCCATCCCTGGAGGGAAGCAGAGATGTTTGGGTATCGTCAGCATGACTAATACAGCACTGGGAGCATAATATTTTATTCATCCACTTATGTAAATACCACTAAAGGCATGGCTAATGATTTAATGACTATTAAAGATAAGTAACACAATCTTATTTTTATCTCAGTAGTTTCAGTAGCCAAGGTGTATGGTACCTATGTCATCAAGTCCAAAACCACAATTTATTGACAGATGTTAAGTTTTGTCACATTGTATTTGTCAAAAAGTTCACAATGTCTAGGTTTTGCATGGAACACCATAGCTTCCCATCCCAGCCTCACCAATGTGAAAATCAAGCACACAGAGATAGTATAGTTATATGCCTTCTTTATAATGAATAATATTTTAAGCTAGCAATTTTCCTTACTTTAGTCATGGGAAAGATACTTTCTGGGAGGGATCTCTAGCAGAACAGGTAAGGACAGGAAGAAGGGACTTCGAGTGAGTTGCAGTATACAGATTTCTAGATCTATGAATACCTTGCGGAGGTCCTTCACCTTTCCTCTAGTGTCATCATCTTTTTTAGGGAAGCCAGCCCAGCTACAATTCACAAAAGCAAATCACAAAATCACTGAAGGACTCAGCATAAGAACAAAGACCCCCTTACTTAGTTTGGGTTGCCTCAGCTCATTTAACTACCAAGCATTGGACTGGGCTCTGGGTCGTAGCCTGATCTGCAGCCCTAGAAGGGTTTGCCTCTTCACTGGAGTGTTGCACTGTCCTAAGGCCTACGTCACTAATCTGCTGCTCCTAGAGTCCTCAGGGTATTGTGGCTTGAGTGGGCAGCAGAATTCAGCTTTCAGTAGCCCCCACATGGATCTTTGTGGCCTGCATCTAATATTGACTTTGCCTTTCAGGTCTTTCTGTGTCTTTTCAAGCTGAGATGTCAGGAAGGTGTTAAGATGGATGGATGAACCTCATAGTCTCAGGCTTGTAAGATTTGATCCAGTAATTATGTTCTAGATCAAATGATTATATTATTCTTTGCATGACATATTGCTCGTGGGCAAAATCCAGTGAGTAGTTTCCTTTCTGCTCCACCCATGGAACCTCTTGGCAGGCTGTCTATACAACATCCAATCCTCTGTTCCCTAGGAGAACAATAAAGCCTCTTCCACAGGTTGGGGGAAAGTAGACTTTCCTGAAATATTATGGGAAACAAGCTTCGAGGTCCAGACTTACAGGCAATTCTGAAAGAGAAAAGGCATGGTGCTAGACATTTCCCCTCAGCCCACCTCAAAATCCTGATGCCTGTTAGTCACTATCAGGAACACTGCCCAAGACTTGAAGAAGACTTTCCGCAGGAGCTGTTGGAGAGCTTCGCCTCCTGGGCCAATCAGTCTGTTCTGTGATCCCACAGAATGCCATGCACCAGATGCTGCTGAACACATCTGAATTGTACATCATTTATTCTTTACCACAACTCTAGAACCCAACAGCTTGCAGAGAAGGAAACTGAATCACCCCATATCTGTCATTTTCTAAAAGTCACACAACTAGGAAGTAGCAGAGTCATAGGGAGGCTGGCTGCAGGACCAAGACCTAGCCACTGTGTTCTGCTGTCCCAGCGCAGATCTCCTTAGCTACTTCTTCCCCCTTCAAACACTGGCATTTCAGCTAAACAAGCCTTCTAGCCACCCACAAGGACCCCAGCATGTTTGCATTTCGGTGCCTTTGCTCAGTTTCTGGTCACTGGAAGCCTTTGCTCTACTTCTTATTTGTTAAAAACCTACTTATTATCCTTGCCAGCCTCATATGTGGCTGTCTTCATGAAATCTACAGTCCTCCTTCAAACTAGAATAGTTTCTCCAACTTTGTGCTCCAGGAGTACTTTTATCATAGAATCCTGCCTTTGCCTTCATGGCAAATATTGGTTTGTAATCCTTTGTCCACCTGCCTGCCTGCCTGTCTGCCTACCATCCATGTTTCTATTTTTCACCATCATTTCCCTAATTTATCACCTATTGCCAGGTCTCTCATTGCCCTAGACCTTAAAAGAAGGCTGTCTGTTTTCCTTAGCGCTGGATCCATAGCATCCTTAGCAATGCTATTTCCTAAATGAATAAATAAATTTATAAACAGATGTTCGTGCCTTTCCTTTACTAACTGCTGCATTTTACCTAATGCTTCAGTTTTTTGAAAAATTATTTTCTGCCAGACTTGATTATAAGCCCTTTGGACTCTAAGGCTTAGAGTATAAATGTTACTTTAGGCATCCCAGCATCCATCCCCTGCCTCATATAATAAGACACCAAGAATATGCTTGTCAGGGTTGGTTCGCTCCCTTGAATGCCAGGGGCTTATGACACTTTCAGCCACATCGACTTATTTGAATGTTTCTATGCTACTAACAAGTGTTTGAAAATACATCTTCCTCCTTGTAGGAACCTTGGTACCATGGCAACCACATCGGTTTGATTTGGAAATGCATCTTAGAGCTTAAGACTTTTTCTTTTTCCTGCTGCTATAACAACCATGAGTGAGATATTTTTTTAAAAAGGCTATTGTTTCCATCTGAGCAGATTGGAGTAGGCAGAGCCTTTTCCCTGGTGCCCTCTGACATGATTTTCACCTGGGGTGCCCACGCATCTTCACATGGTTACTGATAAGTCATTTTGAGATCTGTAATCATGACGTCAGAAAACTAGCCAGAGCCACTCCTTGGGTATTCCCATTGGCTTGAAACTGTGAAGTCCAGAACTTCAGGGCCAGATGTTCTGAGAAAAGCATCTGGCAGTTGTGCTGCATGCAGGGTGGAACAGCTGGCTGCGAGAGCGCTGACTCTGTTCTTGGCTGTGGTGCTCATCCTTCCCATAGGTAATCATTATTGTAAGCAGGACAATAAGTAAACTTACTGGAAAGTTACACACACCCAGATTTTCACTTCACACTGAGGCATTTGATGGTGTCATGCCAGGATGTCAGCAGTGTTGCTGTAAGATAAGCAAAGCTGTGAGCCAGGAAGGAGAGAGTCAGGAAAGCATCCGGGCAAACCGGGAGGAGAACTGGAGCCAGAGCGTGCATCGACACAGACTCGGGGCCACAGGCACTGAGGCAAGCAGGCGGCAGGCCACTGTGAAGCACTGGAAATGAAGGTGACCTGCGGCTGCAGCAGCATCTGTTAGAGATGGCACTGCACCCTAATCTCTATCACCTGGGGTCTGGGGGGATAGTTCAGTAGAATAAGTGCTTGCCTAGCAAGCTCAGGGTCCTGAGCTCAATCCCAGTACCACAAGCAAAAAAAGAAAGAAAGAAAGAAAGAAAGAAATCTAAATTAATCTCTATCTCTTGCATACTAGGGAGATACGAGGGATGAGAAAATATCATCAAAATGTTCAAGATTTGGGGGAATGTTCAAAATTTTAGAAATTACAATACAAATAACATTGCCATTAATTGACCTCAAAATATGCCTCTCTCTTTCAACACACTTATCCCATTGTCCTTGTCACTTTCTGAAGCAGTTCTGGAAGTCCTCTTTTGTGAGTGTCTCTAATGAGGTGTGATCAAAAATATAGTGAAAGCTGCTGCCAAGTACTATCCAACAGAAAGGTGGGCTTGTAAGAACACGCGGTGTCCTCCTCCGTGTTAGTCAACAGATCTGGAGTCACGTGCTTTCTGCTGCTTCCACAAAGTGAAAGAGACCCTGAGAGGCAATGAAAACCTGCTGAGCTCAGCCATTTGTTGATTTAGCTTTTCAGCCCAAATGCGGAGGTCCCAAGGCCTTCAGCTGCCGCTTCCTCACCCCAGCCAGGGTCAGGCTCTGCGCGAGCTGCTCCTGTGAGCTCTCTCACGCAGTCCACAGTGGTGCTGAGAAGAGGACCATGTTGCTCTTCCCACTTTAAAGTGAAGAAGCAGGACAGTCCCACAATATTCCTGTCGTGCTGGCCCAGCCCCGGGGGCGCGCTGAGACGCGGTTGAGACTGGGCATGGTGGCGCGCGCCTGTAATCCCAGCACTTGGGAGGCTGTAACCAGTCGGGTCACTACAAGTCCCTTCTAATAGTGAGACCCTGAACACCCTGTAGACCCTTCCCTAAATATAAATAAATAAATAAATAAATAAATAAATAAATAAATAACATAAAGGACTGGAGAGATCATTTAGCATTCTAAGTGCCTGCCTGGCAAGCGCAAGGACCCAGGTTCTATTCCCCAGTACTTCATGCCATGTGCCATGCCGGCTCCAGAAGCCATGGCCCCTGAAACTGAGAGTGGTGGTGCATGCCTGTAATCCCAGCCCTGGGGAAGCTGAGACAGGA
>NDGM010945521.1:0-11417 GCA_002564305.1 Octomys mimax | reverse complement strand
AACTAGACACAAACCATAACACTGGCACAGTGGAAATACATACCAGTAGGAAGACAGCATTTCAAGCCCACAATTACAATACTGGTGATAACATTTTATGTTTTTATTTTTGTATCTTATTTGAACAATGTATAAGCAAGTAATATTTTGAATTCCGTTTCATTTAAAAATCACTTTCAAAAAACAGACTTATGTGTTGGAAAATATGCCACAGCTTAATAATGATGTGAACATATTATTAAATCAGAAGCCACTAGCTTATTAGTCACCATTTTTGTAATTAGAGTATGAAATCCTAATTTTTTGGAGTCTGATTAACTGATAATGGCTATGTCATTGCATTCAGACAAAAACCTGTTTTGATGGGCATTGCAATGCAAAATCATGAGTTAAAAGACAAAAATAAAGAAGAAAAACAAGTGCACATTACACTCCTTTCAAATTTTTCTGAGACGTGATAAAATATGACAGTGTCATTTCAGATTCATCAATATCAAAACCAGTGTTACTGAGTGTTGTCTTACCCTGTTAAAAAGGAAACTTAGGACAAAGGAAGCTGAAGAGACATTGAATCTGGACGTAGGCAACTCAGAGGATAGGCAATTAAAACAAATTATTTAGTTTATTTAGAAAAATTAAAAGATACTCAGCAAGTCTGTCACCTGATGTGACTTGCACAATATGAATAAAATCAGTTATTAAGCCTGAAATCTCAAATGCTGTCATTTTAATCTGGTAGGGTTGGGAACTGGGGTATGAATTCCCATCCCTAAGAGCCTAGTAAAATTATAAAGTACGATAATACAATAAATTTTAATCAATCACTGAAAATGAAGAGGCAAGTCTGTATATGCTGCTATAGAAATTTCCACTATTTTGCAGAGCATGTTAGCTATAAACGATGCACCAGACCGCCAAACCTTGTACTGTTGATACAAACTTTAGTTGCTTCCTCTCTAGACATATCAGTTTCAATTCAAAAGCTAAGTATGATACAAACACATGCTTCTGGTATTTGTTACAAGGGATAACTGAAAATCATGCTTGGTATCATAGGCTCACTCTCCTCTCCTTCGTCCTCCTCCTTATTCTAGGCATCCTCATTGTCACTATTTTCCTGCCAGACAAAAAATAAGTTTCATGTAATTGTTCCTAATCCTATCTGTGTTAATACAAGAATTCAATCATAAACCTGTATAAACAATCTTCAATGCTTCTATCCATAAACATGTATGGAAAACATCATTAAAAACAATTAAGAACTAGTTACTCTCAAGAGCCAAACTCATAGGGAGAAAAAAGTAAGGTAAGCATTTTACATATTAGACTTCTTGTTTTGAGTTTGAATTACGTTCATTTAAATTTTAGAAACTTAAAAACAAGTAATAAATTGACTATTTGTCAGTCTTGACTAAGAGACTAGACTTACCAGAGTTGGGCAAAAAGGGCACCTATGTGAAATTATTCAAATATCTACTTACATTGGGCCATGTCTTTCATTTTTCTTTTCTATCTTCCCACAAATTCAGTGAAATTCTATCATTAGAGCCTCATTTCTTAATGTTAACAATAATCTCTCTTTCCATAAAAGAGGAAAAAAGAGATTTGGGAAAGATTAAATTTAACTGTAAACGCAAGCATTTGTCTTTCCAGGTGGCTTTTAAGCCTATTTGCTTGTACTCCAACTTGCCTGACATGAGCCTCCTGTACAATATTCATGCCCTCATATTTTAGTGCTTCCCCTTTTCTTTGGCGGGAGGATGAAGCTACATTGCTTCCTATATGCACCAATAATTAGCTTCATAGTCTGAGGAACTGTGGATCTTGCAGTGCGTACCTGTCATTTTCCCCTAGGATCTGCACAGAGAATGTTACACAAGTTCCCCCAAGTGCCTGTTTATCTTCAGTGTCCATAGCCTGGGCGAGGAAGGACTGAGTACGGTGATGCTGCTTTTCACCCAACCTTCAGTCTTGGTTAAGGACATGACATCGTACCAATCCTATAGAAACCTTCATGGACATGCTGCTTTAAGCTAAGTCCCCAACCTCTGTTGAATCTCCATTTCTGAAGCCCTTGTGTATCTGCCTCTGTAAATCCTAATACGGTAATCAAATAGGATCACTTCTTGGAGGCCAGATGGCTTCACGAGAGGAGGAGTTTTCTAGGCACAGAGGAAACATTTCACCTAATTCACAGAAACACTCAAACGCAGCCAGGGTACTGTGCTGATTAGCTTCCAACCCCTCTTTCTATTTAAGATCTGCAGAGTGGGGTGAGCATCATCAAGCCTCCATAGGCTCCTGCTGTGAGGAAACTGAGAGCACTGCATTTGTTTGTAAGCTGAAAGCTCACCAAATAGTTATTAGATTATTGGTTTTATTATTCTATTATGCCATGAGTCTTGTGTCCTGCTTTGGCATCCTGTTCATATATCTTAATGGCTAGAGGCTCTCTTAGTAAGTGTACTTAGTTTAGAAAGATTCTTAGAAAAAATAAATGTGAGGTTGGTGATGATAATAGTAATAGCTAATGGGTTTGAACTTTCGTAGTGTTCTTGGCATTTTGAAACCCTTGTTATTTATTAATATATTTAATCATTCAAACAATCCTATGACATAAGTGTTGTGCTTTCTGTTTTTACAGAGAAGGAAATGGAGGCACAGATAGCGGAAGATAGGGAATTTGTGAAGTAGAGTATAGAATCCAGGGAGCCGTGGTGAAAGTGGCATTGCTTCTGACAGTAGAGACTGGAGCAAGTTGCTACTGTAATTAAGTCCTCCCCTGGAGCGAGAGAAGCAGGAGCAAACAGTAAGTCTGATTTGGCAGAAAAGGAATAATTAAAAATGCCAAGGAGAGAGTTGAGGCATTTTCAGGAACAAGGAAAGCAAGAAGGAATGTAAAGAGGAACACAAGAATACTCCCCAGCAACTTAACTAATGGACTAAGGGAACGTTCCTCCTTCGAGGGCCCGTGTCTCTAGTTAGTCCTCTAACCAGGAGAGCTGGGCTACCAAAGACATTAATTTTTCACAAAGTCAGGATCCTACAGCTAATTACTTGATGGCGTTATATTCCTGCTTTAATTTGATAATTTTACCTACTTCAAGAACTCACTGTAGTCCTAACATTTCTTATTCACTTTTAACTGACCTGATGTTCATAATGGAAGAACTTACTTAACAATAGCTTTGCTTAACCCATTTAAAAAGACACCTTTAACTTCTGTCACGTTTTAAATATTTATTTGTATAATATTGTGGAACATTGTGGATAAGGTTCCTTCCTCTGGAGCAAAAGAGAAGCAGCTGAAAACAAAGAAATCCTTTATTTCTGGGTGTGAGAGGGTGGCCAGAAGGGAAGCTAGACACGCTTGTAGTGGAGACAGAGTTGGAGTTTTACAGGAATGAGTTAGGGGTGGAGTTTACAAGGGCAACACAGTGACGCAACAGGTGCTGATTGGAGGAGGGTTGGCACACATCAAAAGAGGAAGTTCCTGGTTAACCCAGGGAGTGGGAACCTGAGACAGTCTAGGAGCGCCTCGTTGTGCTAGGTTCTGGGGTCACCTCAACAGGCCAGTTCATCACCATGGTGACCTGGTGGACAGGTGCATGGGTGCAGACCCATCTGCATGAAACCACAC
The DNA here is from genome assembly GCA_002564305.1 of Octomys mimax. Classification (NCBI taxonomy): domain Eukaryota; kingdom Metazoa; phylum Chordata; class Mammalia; order Rodentia; family Octodontidae; genus Octomys; species Octomys mimax. The sequence goes on along the minus strand of NDGM010945521.1, from coordinate 7,777 downwards.
TGATGATTTATCTACTTTATTAGATAATTTATGATTGCTTGCTGTAATGACACATTGTAGAGTATATTTTTATCTGATGCATACATTCCAGCCCATGTCTTATTTTTACTTTGTCATTGAAATTATCTTTCACTAATAAAAATGATTTTTCCTTTTAGACTATATTTGAGGAAATCACATTTTGGGTTACATATATATATGTAATATTCTAAAGTCTACCAAGATCATTTTAGAACTACATAATCTCTTATGTCTATCATTTAATATTTAATACATATTTATCAAATGCCTCCTCTGAGTAAGGCCCAATTTTAGGAACTTTGGGGAATTCCAGATGAATTATATATAAATCTAACACTTAGAAAGTTTACAGCATTGCAATAAGATGAGATGTGCATATAGCCAACTCCTGTCCTTGCCCCAAGTAGACTGAAAGAAAATTGTAAAATTTTAATGAAACAGAATTATTTTTAAACACGCTATTAATTTAGGGTGTAATGCTGGCTCACATGATATTCATTATTGCCTGTATTGATGAAAAATCATAATAAATAATGAGACTGTGTTTAAAGAACATACATGTGTATGTATGTGTGTATATATACATGCCCATATGCACATATGTATATATATATTGCATTTGCTTCATTATAAATGACAAATTTTTATTTTCCTATTTTCCATAAATTTTCAAGTACTCATTAATCTTCACAGCATCCCTATGAACAGAAATAAGGCAGGTGGCACTAGATTTCCCCCCCACTTTTAATTATCTTTTGCTACTGAAGCTGGAAGGCTTCAAAGTGTCAGTTTGCCCTGTAAATATTTTTCTTTGAACATTTTCCTTAAACTGCGAGTGACCTCAGTGTTATCAATAAAAGTTTTGCTGAGTGACATTTAATATTCAATTACAGAAAAGTATGTCACTTTGATTTTGGGTAGCCACCCCTTTAAAAAAAAATGTTTGTGAAACACAGAAAGAAAATAGAGCATTTCTAGGCACTATGTTATATGCAAGAGATAGTACTTTAGTAGACATTTTCTCATTGTATTTTCAGGAGATTATATCTAACAGCAAGAATGAGAACGCTTAAGTGTCTACCGACAGTCTAGGGTATGAATATACAAATTGGTGATACTGTCACTATCTTTGCTCTTTTCCTGGACTCAAATGCAGATTTCAGGTTTCCACAGACAGGAGCGGTAGAAAATAGGAACTGCTCCATGCGTCTTTGAAACCAGTAATTCCCTCGCATTGTACACAGAGCAAAAGCAGCCTGCGATGACTCATTGCTGTGAAGAGGAGAAATACTCACTAGACGGTACATGTATTGTTAATATATTAAGCACTCTGGGTGCTTCTTTGTACAACCAATCTCATTTAAATTAAGCATAATGGCTTCAAGCCTTTTTTTTTTTTTTTCACTTGAGTCATCCCCAAAGTGTATTTATAATCATTCTCCGTATAAGGTGAATTCTTTAGTTGCTAAGAAACATGCTTACTAAATTTGTTTTCCAATGATAAGTAAAATATTCTTTCCTGAACTATTACTCTATAGGCAAATTAATGCTTATCTAGAGTACATTCAAAGGAGACTATAGCTTACTGGTCTGAAAAAATGTTGCTTTAAAGGAAAACAAACCATGTATTAGAGCTCACTGTCCACAACTGGCAGAAGGGGTGATCGAGTAGAACTGGCTATATGATGTGACAAACAATTTGCCTGTGCAGAACAAAACTGGGTGGCCCCTTGTTTCAAAATTAATAAAACTTTCAAGACAAGAGCAAAACACTGAACCAAGTGCAGGGACCCTGCCAATGTGAAGCCTGTAAGACTAGAGAGTCTCGATTCCTGGCGAGAGTTGGGATCTAGTATCCTCTGCTCTTTAGGTCGAAAGCTGCTCAAGTATCTGTGGTTACAAACCCTTTTTATTCCTCAAGGCTGGAGTGGACCAACAAGTTGTAAAAGTCAGGAATTTTGTCCACCAGTGCAAAGTTCAGTCCTGATTCACCAAGTGCTCAAAAGCAAACCCACCAAGCACTCAGTGCCTCCTCTCCTCTGGAACCTGGGCTTATACTTTGTCCAAAATACTTACTACTTAATCATTTATCAAGTCAGGAAAACCTCTTGCCTTATGTTAAATTGAAATTTTTTTTCTGTCTTACTGTTTTACTTTTTGCCTGGTCCAAATTCTGAGCTGCTTGACAAGATCTTATCTTAGAATTATTCTATTCAGTATGTATGAGTCATTTCCATGTAAATTGGACTCGATTTGCATAATCATTGATAAATCTAATTAGGAATAATAAATCCAAGGAAAGCACCACTGTCTCAGTTCTTAAGAGGATTCAGAAAGTCTGTGTGAGTGATGCAAAAGTTATCTTTGCCTCTTTTTTCCAATGCGCTACAATTGAAAATGACTAATTTTCAATTTCACCTTCATAGCATTTCGAAACGCGTTGCATGGAATATCACTAAGTACGATGAAGATTTCTATATTCCAGAAGGTTCAGGAATACTGCTTTCTCACCTTTCCCATTCCCGATGCTTGCAGCAGCACACATGAAGCAAGGCTTTTCTTTTCAGTCATAGTTTCAAGGTACTCAGTCCATGGTCAGCTGGGTGCAAGGTTGGAGCACTGAGCAGGGAGGGTGAGGCAAAGAGGCTGCCTCATTCATGGCAGCTGGGAAGCAAACCAGGAGAACCGCTCCAGAGAAGAACTTTCCAGAGACCAGATCTCTGGGGAAAATTCATTGCTCTCTGACACACCCAGACACACCCAAAGGGGTGCTTTACTATTCACCTACTCAAACCAATCAAGTTGACAGTCCATTTGGACTGTTGCTTTCAGACTTAGGTCATTTTAATGTTTGTATATTAATTATTTTAGTTTCTTCTTCTGTTTATTCTACTAAACTCCACATATTGGAAGCACTAGGAGGCCAACAGAGTCTCCTCGAGTTCTCTCCTACTGGCTGCCCATCTACTTGTGGAGAACAAAACAAAAGATTTGACTAAGCTTTTCAATCTTTAGTGAAGAAATTATTTTAGCCCAGTTTGGGATTTCTGTGTTTTCCCTCTGATCTTGGATAACTGGTTAGATTGTGTACAAGAGTATGAGTTTTCCTTGACACGGACACCTCTGAGGGTGCACATGATTTATTGTAACCATGGAATTATGTCCTGGGCCACATGCCCAGTATCTAAAGTAAATCAAGGCAGGCTTCATTGGAATTAGGCAGTGAGCCTAGAAGAACTTTACTTTTTTCAGTCTCAAGTTTCTAATTCCACTTGATTCAGGTTTTGTTGAAATCTGCACTTGGGGGAGGGGGAGATAGGAAGACAATACATACTGTTCATGTAAAAGATTATGTAGCAGATGTAATTGAGCAGGAACAGATGGGCGCAAGGACAAGAAAATGTGCCACAGAACAGATACTTATTAAACACTGAACACAGGATATTTTTCAGGTTAAATTGCTTTTTACATTTATAGTATTGAGACAATATTTGCAATGCTGAATTGTAATATAAAAATATCAGCAAGTAATTCAGCACACTGGAGTCTTTGTTTCAAATGAACACCGTAGACCATGACAGAATGTGCTTCGTGATGCTAAAAATCCTGTTCTTGGTTTGTTTTCTAAAGAAAAATATTAAACTTTGAAATTCTTTGCCACTCTGTTAAAAGGAAGAAGTGTATTTAATAGCCTTTGTTCTCATTTTACTTTATTCTCTTATGAAAGAAAACAAATAACACTGCCTTAGGTTTCTTTTATTATTTCAGGCCATCCATTGGAAATACAAGTAGCCTGAGTACTAGACAATGAGTGAGGTGATATTAAGATTTTAAAATCAAATTCCTATTATGAAGTGGGAGGGACAATGGACAAATAATGAGGAGGAGCAGGTAAATACTGACTGAACTGTTTGTAATTATCTTTACATTATCAAATGCTGTAGTGATTGGGGGATTGAAGGCATGATTCTTTATTATAAAAACAGAGATGAATGTGTTCAACTATTAAGAAGTAAAACCATGAAAGTTAAAGAATACAGTTAAAATCTTGGCATTGAGATGTACAAAATGAGAACAGTTACCATGCCCATTTCAAATTCAGGCATGTTATCACTACAAACCAATTTAAAGTATTTCTTTAACCACAGGTTTTATTCAAAAATCCAAGGTTCTGATGAGATTGAATTGAATATACAACTATGACTTTTTTCTGTCAGAAATATCGGTACAGTTCTGTAATACTATCAACCAATTACTGTAATAGATAATGAACTCCCCAGGGAGATTAGAAGTTAATATTGACTGAAAATTTTTTCTTCTCAACGTCTGTGCCTTTCAACCATGACTGTCCATCCTTTCTGAAGTTGTTCCAATATGTGCTAATCCATCCATTCACCAAATTTTGTACTGAAGGCTTTCTTCCACCTATGGATGTATATAAAGCTCAACAGACACAAGTCATCTTTGCATCGCCAGTACCTAGAATGTTGGAAGGTCTTATCAAACATGTTTAATCTGTACTCATTATCTCACTTCAAAGAATGCATGTAATTCACACCATCAGCTTCTGTTTTAACTATAATCATAGTCTTCCAGTTAATATGTATATGCCTAGCCTCTCTTTAGTTCATCTTCAACACCACTGCCAGACTCTTCCTAAAGCATAACTCTGATCATGTTATCCCTGTTCCAAACCCTGATTGACCTCGTAGAACTTCAGAGTATGGGTCATACTCCTTATTCTCAGTATTCAAGATCTTTTATAGCAAAGATTTTCAATCTAATTCTTTGTCATTTGTCATCATACGACCTGCACTCTAGTATCAACTGGAGCAGTAGCCTAGCATATGATAGATTGAGAAGTACAGACCATGAAGCCTGGCTGCCTGGGAATCTTGGGTTTTACAGTTTCTACTTATGAGGCCTTAGTTTACCTGAACTTTGTTTTGTTTTTGTTTTTTTTTTTTCCCTGAACTTTGTATCTGAATTTCCTCATCTGTCAAATAGGGCTAATGATAACTCCGGCTTTATAGAGTTGTAATAATTTATTTTTTAAAAAAAAGATCAAGGGCCAGCCAAATAGCTCAGTGGATTGAAGCACCTGCAAGCAGGCACAGGGGTTGGGGACTTGATCCCAGGGGCCACAGTCCCAGCCCTGCCCCTGGGACATGCTGAGAGGGTGATTGAGTCTAGGCGTGGTGGCGCACACCTGTGATCCCAGCTCTTGGGAGGCTGTAAACAGGCGAATTACTATGAGTCCAATCTAGTAGTGAGACCCTGAATACCCTGAAGACCCTTCCCTAAAATACAAAAATAAAAAAGATTGTATATTTAGGCATTTACAGCCAAGAAGGTTGCATATTGAGCACTCAGTGATACCTGCTATTATTTTTTTCCCTTTAAATTTTGCTCATATTTTTCCCTGCATTGAGAAGACCGATTTGCTCCTTTTTCCCATTACTGTAGTCTGTGTCCAAGTTCTACCTACCCTTCATGCTCTAGTTTAATCTGTCTTCTGATCATTATCCATTTTTAAGCACTGTGCTAAATTGCTTCTGCTACAATCACATTAAAAGTTAATCTCATCATAAAGATCATTTTGTTTTCAGATGAAATGTAAGCAGAGACTTAGAAATTTGTGGCTTAAGGAATAATTTTTAAAATATTGTTCATTACAATGCACGGCAATGCTAAATGAAATTCTTTGAAATTAAAAAGCAGAATTTCAAACTTTTAGGGCTGATTTTAATGCTTAAAAGAATTAAATTGTCCTTGTGCCCTAGGAGTCACGCAGAAAGTTTTCTACTAATGCGCCATCAGGTTTCTTTATTCTGTGGCCAAAGAGACATTCAAATGTGCCTTTCTTTAACCTTGAGAATTATGGCCCATTCCCCCAACACTCAGGGTACCTGTGAGCAGTTAATGGAGTGGAACATTTTTGATTCATTGAGAGGTGGTTCATGAAGAAATGTTCAGGCATCAGATTCAAGTAATATTGGAACCTATTTCTAAGCTGGCTTTCAACAGGCAATAAACTGGAGACTCCCTGGTGAAATTCAACAGAAGAGGCAATTTTTTTTTTTTTTTTTTTCTGAGAATTGTACTTATTGTCTCAAGACTCCAGGTGCTTGGGATTCTGTGAAAAGCAAACAAATTATTTGTCAAGAAGGAAGAATTGGAAAGGGCAATAAAGAAGTTTCATGATCACAGATAAAGACATTACCTTTAGCAAGTGAAGACAAAGGAAGTGAAAAATGAACTGATAGAATTAGCAGCAGGTTGGGAGAAAAGGCCTAGGAATTAATTGGTATCAAAAGAAACATGAGATCCTTGGAAGAAAGACATATGAATATGTATATTAACAGAAATCATCCTATTGATACATAGTACACTAAATTATATCCAACTGTTTCTTTCATCTTTGAATTTCTGAATGAAGATTTTATATAGAAAACTGTGCCTCCTTGGGTCCACTCTACTTTGTTTGCCCATTTGCTATCACTGTCTCTTCAATCTATCTCTTTTGGCAGAGAAGGATCTGGTTCCTCTGTAATCCATCATAGAAGGTAGTCACCTGAATTACACTATGTCCATTTACCCCAAAATTATTATTATTATTATTTTAATTTATTTTATTTTATTTTTTTTGTGGAACCGGGGATTGAACTCAGGGTCTTGCACTTGCCAGAGAAGTACTTATTCCACTGAGCCATCACCCCAGCCCCAACCCAAAATTATTATATTAGAGCCTTTTGAGCAGTCCCAGTAGGACAGAATGGATATAATATAAACCCAAAATGACAAATATTCCCTCTAGAACCAAGGTCCTAGGTGATATGAAAAGTAGCCCACCCAGCATTATATGAATCCTGCAACATCATGTCTTAGAGCCAAACCTGGTTTGAATCAAGCCTAAAATGTTACAGTAAAAATGATGCTGTGCAGGCACAGAGTTTATTTAACTTATTCTTCACTTGTAAGCATAACAAGTGAAGAAAAATCAATTCTAGCTAACGCACACAGCGGAAAGTTAAATTGACCCAGAAACTGGCTACCACTTTTCTCCATTGATTTCTACAGGGAGTGTTTCTCTCAATTCCTGGCAATCTCAACTTTACTTTAAGGTTTTAGAAAACAGAATTTCCTTGAAATATGAGCAGTGAAAACTTCCAATTTTCTTTTTCCTTGGTAAGATTTTCCTACCTGTCTAGGTATAAAATTCTCACCTCCTCCTTCCCAAATCCACCTTACTTTTGCACACATGTATGTTCCATCTCTCCTCCAGGGTTTCCAAAGTATTGTATAAAAATAGGTTATCAGAAAGAAATAGATACAGATGACTGAATAACAGTGTGAGAGTGGGTTAGGTGTAGGAGAGTTAACACAGGGAAAATTAGAGAGCTTACTCTTAGCTGTGGCACCATTAGTGAATAAATCATTAGTATTTTTACTAGCTACAGTTCTCCTAGGAAGAACTCTCTGGCTTGCCACAGACCCTCAAATTCTTAAACTCTTAAAGCATTACATGGTACAAATTCTACTTCATCATACTCAACTGTTAGCTATCACAAACTTTTGTCTTTTGATGTGAAAATTTTCTGTTGGATTAGCAAGATGAAGTGTGTTGTTGTTGTTGTTGTTGCTGTTGTTGATACAGGGTCTCCCTATGCAGCCCATCTTTGTGATCCTTCTGTCTCAGTCTCCCCAGCGCTGGGATTACAGGTTTACACCATGATTCCTGGTTTCAGTGGACAGC
>NDGM010945508.1:0-11335 GCA_002564305.1 Octomys mimax | reverse complement strand
ATAGTGTTTGTAAATAGGATATCATGTCCGCATCTTGTACAACAAATAACCACTAGGAAGACAATATGCAATGTGTTGATTATTGGAACTGTCTTACCAATTTCATTTGAAACCGTCTCATTGCTATTTATTTCTGAATAAAATTATGGAAACAATATCACAGATAGAACTGCTGCTCCTAATTCCTGAAGCTCTGGAGCAATCTATGGATTCATTATATGGGATAATCTTGAAGAACTTGAAGAGTACTCCATCTCAGGCCTGACCAGCTCTGTGGCTGTCTCTGTTGCTTCCTAACAAAGCCCTTACTTTGATTCTGTCTGCTTGGAGAAGATTGATAATAAGTAGTGGACAGATAGTAGAGGATTCCCAGGCATGTCCGAGGATCGTCCAGTTTGTAGTCAAAGCCTGGACCTTAACATCCGGGGCCACCCCTCTCTGCAGACAGTGGGCAACTTTTCAAGTCCTGAGACTGTGGAATAGGGAATGCATCTCAGCTGATTTTGGGTCCCTGAGTATTTCCCAGCAGAAATTCTGGCCATGTATATGGTGTCCATAGTTTTAAAATTATTGTATTTTTACTGAGTCTTTTGTGGAAAATGATTTAAATATTTTTTCCAATCCTTTCTTGGTTATGTAGGTAAGTATACTTATTCCACTCACACCTCTACTTTCCTGGGCCAACCGAAAGGAATTTGCTGATATATTTACGTCCTACTTTATACCAAGGGCAGGACAGGTCTGCCTTTCATGTTTTCGTTCTTTGAGAATGATTGCTGACTGGAAAGTCCAAACTTTCTGATTATGAAGCAGAAGTCAAAATTGACTTTATATTACATCCAAAATCAGCCACCACTTGGGTGGGACGCTTTCTGCGCTGCTTCTTGTCCCAGGAGTGATCTTAACAGCAACCTGTGTCACTTCCAGCTAGAATGGCAGGGAGCGAGTGGAGATTCTGAGCATCAGAAGGCTTTGTGAGACAGTACATTCTCCAGGTGCCCAAGGAAGATGCTTGGAGCACTAAGGTGTACTATTCCAACATAGAATCAGTCCATAAAATACTACGTGCCAGGGAGGGCTAATTAGGTGATGCATCCTTAAAATAGTTCTTTGGTCTTTTGCGCTAGATGCCATAATTAGCTTCATTTTGCAGCTGTGGAAACTGAGGCTGAGAGAAGTTAAAACCTTTCTTAGAAGTTGGTAACCAAAGTTTTGATCTGAGGTTTGTTGAATTCAAGATTGAACCTGCTGCATTCTGTAGAGTTCTGGAAGTCATGGATCACTACGCTCAGTGGGTTTGGAATTGATTTCTATTGACTCTCCAGACAACCTGTGCGTATCAGTCAGATTTTCCATAGCTGCGAGCAAATACCAATGCCTACAACTTAGGAGGAGGAGGAGAGGCTCACTTGGCCTCTGCTTCAAAAGTGTGAATCCATCGTTGGCCGGCTCCAGGGCAGGAGAAATGTGAGGAAGGGCCCAGGCAGAGGCAGGTGCTCACCTCGTGGCAGCCAGGGACCCGAGAGCAGGAGGAAGAGCGGTGGAGAGGGGTGCAGCCTCCAGGCGCAGCCCGTCCCGTGGTTCCTCAGCCAGCCCCACGCCCTAAGACACATTTGCCAGTGAGATCATTGGGGCATCCTTCCGCTCATCAGCGTAGCATCCTCGGGGTGCAGCCAAGGTTTTTGGGTTTGGGATTTTTAAATTTTGTAATGTTTGATTATATCATACCCAGTGAGACTTCATGGGACCTAATTCTAAACACAATTTTATGTTTCGTACATGCGTTATTGTCTAAAGGTAATTTTATATAATGTTTTTGGTGTGACTCACTTTGTGACCCATTAAAACAGTTCAGGTGTGGGATTTTCTACCTTTGACTTCATGTGTGCACTCAGAAAGTTTTGTGGATAGGGAAACAATGGCTCCAAAATCATTTGTGGGAGCCAGTCTTAACCCTGGACCAAAGCCAGAGAAGGACTCAACGGGAAAACAAACAAACAAATAAACAAAAAACTACAGGCCAATCTCCGTAATGAACATAGAAAAGAAATGCGAAAATTGACTAGGCAACAAAATGTAACTAATCATCAACATATAACAAAGATTCTATGCCATAACCTAGTGGGATTCTTCCCACTGCAGGGATGGGTCAACAAATGCAAGTCAATAAATATAATACACCATGTCAACAGAGCCGGAGACAAAGCTTACATGATTATCTCAATAGATGCAGAAAAATCATTTGAAAATTTTGTGTATCAATTCATGATAAAACTTTACAGAAAATTGAAATAGATGGTCTTTATCTCAGTCTGATAAAAGCTATCTATGAAATACCAACATCCAACATCTTACTTAAATGGTCAAAAACTGAAAGCTTTCATTCTAAAATAAGACAAAGATGTCTGCTGTTACCTTTCCTATTCAATATACATACTTATGGAAACATTACCAGAGCAATTAGACAAGAAAGAAAAAAAAAAGAATAATGGCAGGAAAGGAAGAATTTAAACTGTCATTATTTTCAGATGACATGATACTCTACAAAGAAGATTCCAAAAACTCCACCCAAAAACGTGTGGATCTGATACCCCAAATTCAATAGCATGGCTGGGTACACTCGAAACTCTCAAAAATCAGTAGCATCCTGTACACAGCAAACTCAGTGAGAGAGAAATTAGGGAAACCACATCTTTCAGTAGCATCCAAAAAAATAAAATCCTTATCAATCTAACAAAAGAAGTAATGATCTGTACACTGAAAAGTATATTACTCTGAAAAAAGGAGGTCAAAGATGATATCAAAAAATGAGAAATGATCTCTTACTTGGGACGGAAGAACTAACGTAGTGAAAATGGCTGTACTCCTAACTTCATTATGCAGACTTATTGAAATTCCAATAAAAATACCATTTCACAGAACTGGAGAAAACATTCTTAAAGTTTATTTGGAACCATAAGTGAGTTAGAATAGCAAAAACAATTGTGGGCAACAAAGGCAAGGCAGGAGGCATCGCAATCCCTGCCTTGAAATTATACTACAAAGCCTCTGTGATAAAATCAACATGCTACAGGCAGAAACAGACCTGACGATCAGTGGAACAGATTAGATGATGCACACACATCTCCAAGCACACTCAAACACATTATCCTTAAAAAAGGAGCCAAATACTTTCACTGGAAGAAAGAACCTCTTTAATGGTGCTTGAAAAACCGAGTCTCCACAGTGCCAAAGACTAAAACCGGATCCACATCTCTTTTAACACACTAAACTAAAATTGACACGGATCAAAGGTCTAAGTATTAAAATGGACAGACTAAAGATGCTGGAAGACAGAATGGGCCGAACTCTTGAAGACTTAGATGTATGCAACGATTTCATGAACGAAGCCCCAGTTGCCCAGGAAATAATATGAAGATTCAACAACTTGGATCTCATTCTATTAAAAAGCTTTCGCAGAGCTATAGAAATCACTAACAGAGTACAAAGGAAACCCATAGTGGGGGAAAAATTTTAGTCACTTGTTCCCCAGACAAAGGACTTACTTACATGTAGAATATGTGAAGAATTGAGAACAATGAGATCCCCACATAAAAGAAAAACAACACATGGGCATCTGAGCTGAATACACACTTTTCTGAGGAACACACACAGAATGTATGAATACACAAAAGAATACGTGTTGTACTGCATGTTGATACGGAAAAGTATGGAGCGTGTTTTATTTTCTAATCTTTGTTTATCTGATATATTGTCTCACTACAAAGCTCAGACTCATAGGGATCCTCTTGGCTAAGTCTCCCCAGTGCTGGGGTTACAAGGTTGCCCCCGGTGTGACATGTGGTGCCAGGGATCAAACCTGGGCCCTCGTGCTTGCCAGGCAGGCGCTTAGATTGCCACGCTATCTCCCTAGCCCTGTTTTATTTATTTACAAAAGCAGGTCATAGAAATGTATGCTTCAAATAGCAAGCAGTGTGTGTGTGTGTGTGTGTGTGTGTGTGTGCGCGCGCGCGTGCGTGCGCAGTTAATGCAGCTACCATGGTGCTCTAGGCATAAGATTACAGATGTAGTAGTCATTTTCTCCTGGCTGGGACAAGATACCCAGTGCCCCCAAGTGAAAAGAGGAGAGCTTTACTTGGCTTGCTGTTCCAGTGGGTTCCTCCGAAGGGAGATCATGGGAAGGTTCTGGGTGAAGGAAACCTGCTCATGTCACAGTCATCAGGAGGCAGAGACCAGGGCAGGCGGAGCTGGGCGGGAGATCCGCCCGCAGCCGCCCCCACTGACCCGCTTCTTCTGAGCACCTCCAGTCCTGACAGCACACTTGCTCTGAGCTTTCAGTGGGTGAATCCTCGCATGAGTAGAGCACTCCCGTGAGCCAGTCACCTCAGCAGAGCCCAACCTCTGGACAGATGAGTCATGAAGGCAGGTTCCTGGCTTTCAGCTTGGCTGGTGGTACAGCTCAGCGAGAACCACTTCTAAGGTGTTGATGGACAACAGAGGGAGACCAGGCATTCTGCAAGAGCAGGTCAATCTGTGGGGCCTTTTGCCAGTTAGGCAGTTGGATTTATGGGTCAAGATCTTGGGAGCTTAAGGGTACTCCTAAGTATACCTAAGTCTCCTCGGCAAACAAAGACAAATTTAACAATAAGGTTTATTTGAGATTCTTGCTCTTAAACGTAGGATCAAAGCCAAACAAACCCAGCTTGCTACCTGTCTAGGGAACAGTTACTAAAGCTGGGGCCAGCATGGCCCCAGGCACTGGACCTACAGAGATGTGTAACGGCTTGGTTTGTGTCTAAGGAAGTAGCCTACACTGGGTCAGTATGTGGGTGACACAGAAGAGAGGATGGTGAGAGCCGCGCAGCACTCACATTTGCTGGGTTTCAGAGGTGAGGGGAGCGGGTCAGTGGCTTGGGCACACTGGCCTTGCCGGGCCTCACTGTAGAAATTAAGCAGATGGGTGGCCGTTTGAATGCTAGGAAATGAAATGTTAGATTCAAGCTTTCCACGCCCTCACTTCCACAGTGCAAAGCAGATGAAGTTAGGAAGGTGTAGAGTGTTTGCCCCCAGTCTGTAGTGGCCGAGTCGCTCCCCCTGACACACACACACACACACACACACCCCACCCCACTCTATCTGGCTGCTTAGACAGTAGTGGCGGGCGGGTCAGTTCTGTGTTACCTCCAGGGGCCGTGATGAGGGCCACTCAGCAGAGTGGTGGCAGAGTCTCACTGCTTCATGCAGCGTGACACACTAATGGGTGCTTCCAAATGATGCTGTCCCACGTGCTTGGCCTCTTTCCTTCGGCAGCGCCTGAGTGCACTTTTGCCTGTAATTACAAGGCACAGCAGTGTGGAGTGGCTCGGACTCAGGCGCCTGAGGGGTGGAAGCCGGCCAAGCGATAGATGCCCGACCCGTGCTGAGGGCTGGCCAACTGGCAGGCTGTGAACTCCAGGGTGACCCTTAGATTTTGCTGCAGTTTAAAGCCATTTCTGTACTTCCAGGACTCCCTGTGCACCAAGAGCCCGTTCACCCTCAGCTTGCCTCTTTCTCTCCTATTGTTAGTGCCTAAAATGTTTGCTGGGAAGTAAATATAGCGGGAAGTCGCAAGGCTTCTCAAGCTGATATGGCTCTCCATAGTTGGTAAGTAAATTTATAACCTGGGATTACTGTGCATTGGCATCTTGCACCTGAGTGGCTCTCTCTGGCCAGGGAGCGATGCTTTCCAGTGAGAAACATTACACGGGCGTGTTGATTTTATTCAGCCTCTACCCTGCTCAGGATCGGCAAGATGCAGGACACCCCGCAGCATGGCGGGGAGCTCAGAGCAGGCCTCAGCGTCCCCCGAGTGGTTCTAAGCCTTCTCCCGTACTCTATCTCCCACATACGGTTTACCCGTCTGGAATCCGATGCTGTATTTTCTTTTCAGTCTCTGGCAGCCTCAGCACTAATGCCCCTGGTACATCCTACAGTGTTCCTTCCTGTTTTCTCTACATGTACCTGAATTCTTACTTTAATTCTTTAGGGCCCAATGCAGAAATCGCCTCTCCTGTAAGGCCCTTACAATCACCTGCCCCGTTGTTTCCTTCCACATTTGCTGGCATTTCCTCTTACAGTTTTTTTCTGAGATTTCTGGTGGTGTGATATGGCTAGCTTGCTTGCAGAAGGCACTGCTTTTTCCCTGCTCCTGGACCTGCTGCAGTGCCTGGCATGAGGTCGGGCGTGGTCAGAGCCCAGCACGCTTCTTTCTGTCCTGGGAAAGCTACAGTGCTGTGCAGGTGCAGGCAGTTTCAAGAGAGCCGGATCCTGACCACCTGAGGTCCCCTCCCTGTTCTTGGGCAAAGCCTGTGGAGAGTGAGTGACAAAGAGCCTTCTGCGGTGGCTTTGTCCCAGCTCCCCAGCGCTGCTTTCCTGGTCCAGATGGCACCTAATCCTGGCTATGCCATCTTGGACTCACCTTTTGTGTTCAGTATTCTGCTGCTGTCCGTCATCACTGCGGCAGGACTAATGGCTTCCAGCTGTGACAGCTTAGTCTCCCAGCATCCTCCGCCAGGTTGCAGTGCCTGGCTCCTCGTGCTGTGGGCAGGGGAGGGAATAGGGGATGTTTATGCCAGAATCAATGGCTCCCTCCTGATGGTTTCACAGCACCCCGTTTATCTTCTACCCTTGCGTGTGTCTTGCTATACTTTCACCATTTATTTTTCTGATGCCCTGCTGAAAAGTGGATGCCCCAGGGCAAGAGCTGTACTTTATCTGTCTTGGCTTCCTGCTACCTAACACTGTGCTTGGCACTGGCCTGCGCTGCACTCCAGCTAAGCTGAAATCTGTAAGAAGTTACTGTGAGAAGGCCCCGCCAAGTGCCTGTGCAGGCAGGGAAGCTTTGTGAATTCTGTGTGTGCTCCTCACACTGCTCTTTCCAAAGTCCTTGAGAATGTCCAAGTAGGCCGTGAACATGTGCTGTCCTTGGAATGGAAGCATCATGCATGAGGACAGGGTGAGCACCCCAAACTCTGGGACTGTCCCGTACTGCTCTCCCCCAGAGCATGCTCAGAAGCTGGCTTCTTGGTCGGTCTCCACGCTGCACGAAGGCAGACTGTGAGACATTTGGACCAGAATTTCAGTTGCTTGCCAACACTTGAGAATGGAAGATAAGCTGTATGTTTATCACATACACATCATAAACACGGCACACAGAGTCTGCCAAAATAGGCATACATCGGAAAAAGGCTTATGTAAATGTTTTAGTATTAAATGTATTGAGGCATCATAAGATTAGCACAAGTTCCATTAGGGCTCTACAGCTACAGCAGGTGCCGAGCGACAGCCGTGCACTTTCCGACAGGTAGTAGAATGGCGAGCTGCTCAAGTGTGCGTGTACATTTCTGGTGGTCTCTCTCTCTCTCTCTCTGTATATGTCCCTCCATCCCCGGACTTAATGACTGAGCTCATATCAGTTATTCTTGCCGACTCTCTCCCTTATATAATCAGATCATGTAGCAACGCCGGCCTTCACGCAGCCCAGCGCAGGAACGACTTTGGTTTCACTTGGTGCTGGCCTCTGTGTGCTCGTGCTTGCCACGTGCTGGGGCCGTTCCGAGGAGGCAGGTGCTGAGGCCGCTCCGCTGCCTCTGCCTGAACCAGCCGGGCACGTCCCCTCCAAGCTTCCCTAGCCCACCCGTTCAGTCATAGTCTCTGCAGACACCCCTGTCTGGGGTCTGCCTCTAGCACGGCCTCTTCCATAGTTAGAGAATATGACTCCTCTTAACACTTATCAAATACAGCTTTAAAATCTGAGCCCTTTTCTTTCTCAGCAGCCCAGCTTCCACACGCTGACTTAATTCCCTGCGCAGAAGCCTTGGCTCCAGGGCACACACCTCTTTCTTTTCTTGCTCTGGCTGTGGTGTAGAGCAAGACAGAAAGGCTGCTAGAGGAGTCCAGGTCTTGGAACAAAGGCTTGGCTGTGTCCAGAAAGGTTTATGTGGGGAACTGGGCCTTAGCTCCTGCTTTGGTCCGATACGTTGGAGTACTAAGAAAATAAGACAAAATTTAATGTCATAAGTAGCTTAGCTGTGTGTAAAGCGAACAACTTTCCTTGCTCCAAGGACAAGGAGCAAGATACTATTAATTATATTTTTTCTGTAAGAATATCTCACACTGATCAGAGAGGATCCACACAGATAGGGTGAGGCTCCAGAGGTCTGGGAAGGACTGACCATGGAAGGAGAACCGTGGGCGAAACCAACCCAGGGAGCATTTGGGAGCATTCCCCACAGGCATCTAAAAGGCAAACTCAGTGTTTTCCCAGATGAATTACTGGAATATTTTCAAATACCGAAAATCTAGAGTCCAAGATTTATTAGTAGCAATCAATTTGTGATTAAAAGTTTTCCTACCAAGAAATTGCCAGGTCCAGATGGTCTTACCAGTGAATTGAGAAAAAGTAACACACATTCTGCACAAATGCTCTCAGAGGGTAGAAAGAGAAGAGGCTTCCCGCCTCATTTTGAGGACAGCATAGCCCTGACAGCAAACCCCGAGAGTGAGATCTGCAGAAACAGAAGGTATCAGTTAAACCTCTTCATAAACATAGATATAAGAATCTGGAAGAAAACATTAGCTAATGAAATCCAGCAAAATATTAACAAGGAGAATATACTACATACAACCTAGTTGGACTTCTTTTAGGAATGCAAGGTTTAACTTTAATAAATCAAATGTAATTGACTAAACTTGTGCAATAAAGGAAAAAGCTATGATAATCTCCATTATGGCTGAATAGATATTTGATTATGCTCAGTAGCCATTCATAACAATAATTTAGCCAACTAAAAGAGAGTCTTTTTAATGATATTTAAAAAATATACCCACAGCAAATATTATACTCATGGGAGAAATTTTTGTAGTTTCCCTTCGAGGTTAGGAATTGGATCAAGATACCCATTCTTACCTCCTTAATTCAGCTCTAGAATGAAAGTTCTCTCCAGGGGCAAGAAAGAAATAGAATGTATATGAATTAGAAGAAATGAAAAACTGCCTTTTTGGAAACTTCTAGAGTCTGTTAAGAACTACTGGAATTACTGAGTGGCCATGACAAAGTTACTGGATACGGTGTTAATAGAGAGAGATAATTTCAGTGTGTTAACAACCATCAAATGCAAAATATATCTGGGTGTGGGTTGTACGAGCCTGTACTCCTAGCTACTCAGGAAGCTGAGGCGGGAAACCACACGCTGAAGGCTAGTCTGCACACTTTGGTGAGACCCTGTTCCAAAATAGAAAGCGAAAGGGCTGGGGACAGAGCTTAGTGGTAGAGCTCTTAGAGATCATTCCCCAGCTGGCAGAACAAAACCAAGACAGGATCAAAAGTTCTACTTGTGATAGTATCAAACATGAAAAACATATAAATAATAGGGTAATGGAGCAACTCATGAATGGTGAGCACAGCCTCAATGTAAAGGACTACAGAACACAGTATTATTGCAAGAAGTTTTAAAAGGCTTAAATAACATGCAGATAAAATCGTATTTGCAGATAGACTTAATATGTAAACATATTAGTTTCACCCCAGTCTTATCTGTTCATTCAAAACAATCCCAGTAGAAATCCCAATGATTTTCTCCATAGAATTTGACAAGTTAATTCTGCAGAGCACTGTGAAGTTTCAAGAACAAATAAGGTAAACTTTTTACTCAGTTTTGGTTTGGGGGCTGGAGACAGAGCCCAGGGCTTGTGGAATGCACAAACTCTACCACTGAGCTATACCCACAGCCATAGAAAAGTCAACCTTAAAAAAAAAGGAAGAGTTGCACCCTAGCTGCCAAGACTTACATAAAGCTGTAGAGCTTGAGATGAGTGTATTAGCTCAAAGACAGAAAAGCAGACCAGTGAGATAAAGGAGTCCAGAGGTAGATCTACGTACAAGTGGCTCTGTGATTTATAACAAAAGGTAAAAGTGAAATGCAGTCATAAAAGTGTGCTGTTTTAAAAAAATATAACTTGGTCTATTTATCATGCTAATTTTTTAAAGAGCATTTTGATTTACCTTGCTCTCACACACAAACTATTCCTGATGGATTATAGATATAAATATGGAAGTTGAAACCTTTAAGCTTTTCAACAAGAGCACAAGATAGTATCTTTATGACTTCTGCATAGACAGAGATTTTTTGTACAGAGAACAAAATAGTTTGAGTATGAAGGAAAAGATTGAACCATTGAACTTTAATGAAATGAAAAGCTGTTCAGCAAAAGCATCACTGAAGAGTGAAAACATAACTGATTTAATAAGAAAAGGTAATTCTAATATTTATATCTGGTAAAAGAGTTAAACCTAGGACGTATAAAGAACTGCTACGCATTAGCAAGGAAAAGGCTGACAACTTGAAAAAGAAGAAAGGGAGCAAGAGAAGGAGAAGAGGACAAAGAACACTGGACTGGGCCTTTCCCCAAAGAAGACGCCCACCTAGCAAATCGATGTGAGCCTGCTTCAGTTTTACTGGTCATCAAGAAATACAAAACAAAACTGGTTTGAGATGACCTTGTGTAGCTAATGTGTTAGAAGAAATGGAAAGATGAAAATGAAACAGCATACAATTTTTTTTTTAAATGAATAGCAAGTATTGTGCTCCATGTTGAAGTTTTGTTTTGTATTAAAAGTGGACAAGGACATGAACCAAATAGTACTTTCAGGCACATTAAGAAAGATGTAAATTGTTATAACTTCTTTGGAAAATCAAGCAGTATCCACTAAATCTGAATGGGCATGTAACCTGTGATCCAACAATGCCGTTTTTAAGTTTATTTCACCTAAAATGAAGGCATTTGTGTCCTGAAAGATGTGTATGGAAGTGTTCACAATGATAAAGATACAATCAGGAACTATTCTTGTTAGGGTTTATATCTAGTTGTCCCCCAAAGCCTCAAGCTTTCCTAGGTGGGTCTTTTGGGAGGTTACTGGATCCTGGCTGTCCCCTGATGGGTTTACTGCTGGGTGTGATGCTGGGAGACAAAGCCTGGTGGGAAGAGGCGTCCCTGGGGGTGAGCACGTGGTCCCTTGCTGCTTCCTGCTGCTGGTCGTGAGCCCTTCCTCCTCTGCCACACCCCTCTGCCACGCCACAGTGCCTTGCAGCCAGTGGCCTATGATCTGAGCTAAACCCTTCCTCCTTTAACTTGTGGGTTATGGGTATTTTGTCTTATCAAGGAGAAAGCAACTTACATAAACCCAAATGTCCATTAACAGTAAAATAGGCAAATAATGGAATATTCGTACTGTGGGTTGCCACCACACATTGATGAGAATGAATGAATAACTGCCATAAGCAAGGTGGATTAATTC
>NDGM010945499.1:0-16081 GCA_002564305.1 Octomys mimax | reverse complement strand
TTGATTTGAAACTGTCTAATTGCTATTTGTTTATCAATAAAATTCTGAAAAAAAAATAAAAGACAAAAAAAAAAAAAAGAGTGATCTTACTCCTGCTCTTACTCGTCCCGTGTGATGCCTGATATGGTGCTCGTGTGTGTCAAATACTCAGTTAATACGAGCATTGAATGAACTTTCTTCCAAGTGTTTTAATCAGACAGCATTTTATTTGGCATACAACTCTGCCATCTGATTCTCACACTCAACAATGTGTTTTGGGACTTGTCCTACACTCACTAGGTAGATGTCTTCCATGACACTTTCCATCATAGTCCTATTATGAATAATCTTATCAGTAAATGAATAATAATGTTCCCACCTGCATATGTACAGTGGTACCTTGGTTCACAAACTCAATTCCCTCTGCAATTCCAGTCACAGCCCGAACTGCTGCAGGTTGAGAACCATATCAAATTTCCCCATGAATCAACATTGAACTTAATCATTGAATTTTTTAAAATCTTTTATTTGTTTGTTTGTTTATATATATGTATGTATTTGGTACAGGGTCTTGCTACACAGCTTGGACTCCAAGTGATCCTCCTGTCCCAGCCTCCCCAGAGCTGGGATTACAGGCGTGCACTACCTCCCCCACCAGGCTCGGTGGCTGGCAAGGCACACTCAGGGCTCCAGGGCCAGCACAGCATGCAGTACTGGGGATTGAACCTGGGTCCTTGCACTTGCCATGCAGGTGCTTAGACCGCCGAGCTATCTCCCCAGCCCCTACTTGTTGAATTTGATTCATTCAATTTGTTTTGTGACCAGAATCACGGAAAGAATCAAGTTCATGAGCCCAGGGTACTACTGTGATGTGTATACCTATGTAACTCACAGGCTTAATTAGTCCCACTTCACCTGTCCTGTTGCTAGGAGATCATGTGACCAACCCACTAAGATCCCAAAGTGTGACTTTATTTTGCTTCTCCATGGAACAGACAGATACTGTATACTTCTAAGACTTATGTTTCTAAATCATCTTAGGGGTTCTAGAAAGCATCACTATTAAAGGTTAGGTCTTTTGAATGAGTATGGGGTTATTTGTTTTAAAAAATGCCAGGCACGGTGGCACACACCTGCAATCCCAGAACTCTGGAGGCTGAGGCAGGAGGATTGTTGGGAATCTGAGACCAGCCTGGGCTACAAAGTGAGCTCAAAGCCAGCCTAAACTGCATAGCGAGACTCTATCTCAAAACACCAGAAAAAGTAAAAGAAAAGAAAGAAAAACGTTTTAGTGAAATTATCCTTATGTTACTACTGTAGACACAACTAACTCAAATTAAGCTAAGTGTTAACCATGAATTTAGATTTCAACCAAATAAAATAAGCTCAGCATGGAGCTTAAATGACTGGTGCCTTTACTTTGGAATGCTTTGTAGACTTTGGCCCTACTGAAAGGCAGAGCAGGCTGCCTGGCAGCTTTCACTGTGTGTCCTAGGAGCCCTGATTGGGTAGGCAGAGAGTGAGTTGTGGAAGCTCTGGGCTCTGGCGGGAGTGGCCCTCCTGGGCGACACCCTAGCAGCGGGACCGCATGGCTTTGGGCACTGTCTGCCTCTGTCTTGCTTCCAGGAGCTCACATCCAGTTCCTGAACTTCTCCACTGAGCCTAATCATGACTTCATAGAAATTCGGAATGGCCCCTACGAGACCAGCCGCATGATGGGCAGGTTCAGCGGGAGCGAGCTGCCGAGCTCCCTGCTCTCCACGTCCCACGAGACCACTGTGTATTTCCACAGCGACCACTCCCAGAACCGGCCAGGATTCAAGCTGGAGTATCAGGGTAAGGACAGGAGTGCTGCTCTGTGCACCCTGATTTCTTACCCACAATTATCCATCTCCCCAGATTTCCATGAGGGGGAGGGGAGCAGCAAAGGGGTGAGGGGCAAGGCACAGGCTGCCGGTGAAGGTTTCCTTTAGGTGACATCTCTCTGACCCTCAGGCTAACTACTCCAGTTTGACAGCTTCAGTACCTCCATAGACTTCCCTACAGCACCTTCTGAGGCCCCACAAATGTCTGACCTGTCAGCAGCTTTCCCTGAACAAGCAGTCTGTCAGTTCCTTCTCAGAGCTTCTGGGACAGCCAGCCAGCTCCTCACACTCAAGCCCGAGATGCTGAACTATTGCTGTGGGTCAGTCAGACCCAATGACTCACCACTGCTTCCCTAGTACAGAATGGAGGATTCAGGGGACAGTGCTGAGTGCCCCACAAGCCTTGTACCATGTTCTGGGTTTTCCTGTATAAGGCCCGACCACACTCCATAGGGGCTGTACTTCCTGAGGTGGAACCTATTGACAAATCCACAGTCTTGGTACACTTTCCCTGGAAAGACCCCTTCTGCTCTGATACAGGCTCCTCTGTAGCCTGGGAGATTGTGCCCAATCTGTGTGGCTATACGCTACGGCAACCCTGTGTAAGCCTAGTCTCTCCCTTGGGCACCTACCCAAGTTTAACTGGCTGAACCATCTGTTCTAATTCATTTCCAAAATTCTTCCTCTAACTTTCCACCCCATTTTCAGATAGTTTCTAATATTGGTACATCCTTTTTTCTTAAAGTAAAAAACTATAGATCTTTCTGTGAACACATTTCGTATTAGTCCACTTGTGATGCTGTAAGAAAATATCAGAAACTGAGTGGCTTATAAACAATGAAATCGGCATCTTGCACTTCCGTAGGATAGAAGTCTAAGACCAAGGTTCTGACAAAGCCCATGTCTGGTGAGGTTCTGCCTCCTGCTTCAGGGATAGCACTTTCTCACTATGTCTTAATCTGGTAGAGGGACCAAAGGTGCTCCCTAAAGCCTATTTGATAAGGACACTAATGCCATTCCTGAGGGAAATCCTCCAAAGGCCCCACCTTCAAGTACCCTCGCATTGGGGATTAGGTTTCTGGGTGTACATTTGGGGAAAGTACAAACACTCAGGTTATAGCACACAGTTCTTACAACCTCACTCACCCCTAGCCTATGAAGACAGTTGTGCGTCAGTCAAAACGGGGGTTTTAACAATTCAATATATATTTCTCCCTTTTCCTATATATATGTATATTGTCATAGCCATAGTATTACATTTTTAGCAAAACTGGATCATACTATATACTTTTTCTACAATTTTCTTCTTCAAAGTTAATTTTTAATTACACAAACAATGTACCAACACAATTACCTTGTTACAGAAAAGAAGTGACAAGACATTACAGGGCAGGCCAAAGCTGTCTTTGATTCTGGCCTCCAAGTCCAGGATTGTTGTCTAGAAGCAGCCGCTATTGTTTTGATGTGATCTTTTTGGATGTTTTTCTGCCTGTATGTACATATGTTATATGTATATGGGAAGAATATGTAATGCTTTACCAAATAGTCTGCATCAAGAGTACCATGCATCTTTTTCTGAGTCTTGGCTTTTGTATAAGGATGGCCTGGAGTTCATCCCTTGTAAGAGGGGAACATTGAGTGAGGACTGGGCCTCTCATTCAGAGAAAGCCTTACAAGGTATCCCAAAAGG
This sequence comes from Octomys mimax, assembly GCA_002564305.1. Classification (NCBI taxonomy): domain Eukaryota; kingdom Metazoa; phylum Chordata; class Mammalia; order Rodentia; family Octodontidae; genus Octomys; species Octomys mimax. The sequence continues at coordinate 12,547 of NDGM010945499.1, read as the reverse complement.
TGGCCACCGTTGGGCCCATTATACAGGAGGAATGGTCACATTTCTCTGGGGGAACTTCTAAGAGCATAGCTGGGCTTCTCACTACTGTGACAGCCTCATCAGACAGTGCCATTCTCGCTTCATCTTCACTGGTGTTCTCCCTGTGTCTGTCTGTCCCCACCCCCACCCCCATTTTGACTGATGCGTAATAATCGTACACATTTATGGGTCCAATGTGATGTTCTGATACACTGTGTGTGGTCATATCTGGGTAGGCAGTGGATCCATCACCTTCAACATTTATCCTTTCTTTGCGGTGCTAACACTCAAAACTTTCTCTTAGGTGTTGATGAGGACATGGGGCAAAGGGAGCCCTCACATACCATTGGTGGAAATGGAATTTAGAGAGCTATCATGGAAAACAGTGCCAAGGTTCCTCAAATCTCCTGTTTATAAAGACACTCCTCACATCAGATTAGGGCCCACACCAGTGGTCCCATTTTATTTTAGATAGGATGGGGAAGGTCCCAGTGAGGGCACACGCAGGTACCAGCGGTTAAGATTTCAACCCATGAACATAGGGGAGACATAGTTTCACCCAAGTGCTCTCTCCTGACAGATCTCAGTATGTATTGACAATGCCAACATTGTAACAGGAACAGCTGCTGTGGGCCTACCCAGGCCTTTTCCACCAGACAGACACCATCCACCCACCAAGTCCCTGAGACGGGACAGATGCTCTACTCACTCATGGTGTGATAAATTCACTTTCTTTGCAAAGATGGACCTTTGGTGGTAACCTCAGCCTCTCCCCTGACTGCTGCCATCTATCCCCAAGACCTTTGGAGCCCTGCCCCTGCCTCAACTAACCCTACCCCTGTCAGCCTGTCTTTTTTTTGTGTGAAACCTCCTTGATGAAGCTGCCCAACACAGGGCCCCACCGGCACCCTGAAGCTTCCAGACAGCATGTCAACACTAGCCAGCAATTCCCTCTGACATGTCTGCTGCTCTCTGTGAGGTTTCACATGCCTGAGGCTCACAACCTTCCTCAGAGGACTTTCCCTGTGGCCTAACTGCATGAGAGGTTCAGCCATGTTCACTGGGGCCTCTGCTCTGGGACAGACCCAGTCATCCACTCACATTTCACCTTTCGGACTTGCCTGGATGCTCCCCTCTGTGTAACAGGCCATCTAGTCCCTGTGTGCTGTGGGCCTAATGATGCCTATGGAGCCACCTGTGCTATAAGTCACTGAGCCTGAGGACAGGAGCTCAGCTTCCCTCAAGGCTTCTTGCTGTGATGTTCCAACCTTAACTATGCCGTCCCTAATGCCAAGTCCTTCCTCTAGGGCTTCCAATTTATGATAAGCCCCAATAATTCTCCCTGAACTATGGGCCCCATTTTGTATTTATATTTTCCTCAGCCCTGTGGACTTGTGCCCTTTAAACAAACTCTGTGTGCTCCCTCTGGACTTTCCCTTCATGACAAGACCCAGATTCATGGGGGGCATCATCATTGAGACGATTTCTGCTGAGCAGGCCCAGCCTTCTGTAGTTCTTCTGTTCTCCTTAGAAGTCTGAATCATTCTTTTTCCTCAAAATTCCTTGATTGGATGATCCAGAATTTCTAGTTTGGGGCTTCCTTTTCTCTTCTGCAGAAAAATATTCCTATAAAATTTGTATTAGCAGCATAAATTCCTCCTACCAAGGCCTTTCTGTGTGACAAGCTTAAACCAGCACTATTAGCATGTTAATGATGGTGCCTTTTTGCCATCGCATCTGTTTCCAGGGCAGCACCTCCAGGGAGGACAGCTCAGCTCCTCTCCCTGAGAAGTCCTACTTTGGGAAGGCCAATGCTATTCTTACACTTGAGTTCTGCCTTCTGAGCCACCCTGTCTTTCTGAAGCTTCTGAGAGTTGTCTCAGTATGAAAGGAATCCAGGCATTCTTGCTGAAGTGTTTCTTTTTGAAAAACTACTATCAACCTGACAATTGTACCACTCTTGTTAAGGCTGTTCCAGCTTCTAACACGTGGCCACTGTCCACACAGTCATCCCTGTTTGGGGGCCCATATAACTCCCACCCAGGCTTTCAGTGGCCTCACTAGGCAGCAAGCTCCCCACCTCCTCCAAGACTCAATGACCAGCCAGCTGGCCCTGACTCTCTCTGCTGACAGGGCTCTATCTCTGCAGCCACCCACACCCACCGTGGCTGTCCAGTTCTTTAACACACCAGTTACTTCAGTGATTTCTAGTGAAACCTGCCTGGGTCTCCCCACTAAGAAGTCCCTTTCTGATGCTGAATGGGAACACAGGACAAAGCCGCCATTGCAGAGTGAGTGTGCAGGAAGCAGCTTTGAGGCCATCGCTATCTAGCTTGTTATTATGTGTGATGAGCGCCTCCACTTCCGTGGAGCATTTATGTGCTTTCGCTACTCCCATGGAGAGTTTCCCCTGTGGGAACATTCCATCCATTCCACTTCTGATTTCCTTTGTAGAATGGGCCCAATTACTGCCACGGAGAATCTCTTCGTCCTGTGGACCCAATTAGTTGAACGCTTTGCTCTGTGGCCCGTGCTCAGCAAATCCCTCAGCTATTCCCATGAAGACATCTTCTGAGTGAGGCCCACACATTCTCAGGAGCGGGGCACAGCTCTCCTGGTCTGTTGAGGGACTTGTTTGTGTAGCAGTCACATGTTCGCTCAGGGCCCAGCTAGTCTCTCTGGAAGCTTTTCGTCCTTGCCACAGGTTTGGCTCATGCTACCAGATTTCTTCCTTCCTCAGAGATTTTAATTCTCAGAGCTGGAAAACCCTACCTGAATCCTCACTGCTTCCTCAACTTGTGATCTTGATCACCTAAGTGACAGAAGCAATGTGAAAGTGTCCAGGCCAACGCCTGGACCCAAACTGGCATTGATGGCACTTCAACCCAGCAGTGTCTTCCCGGAGCCTCCTTTCCCATAGAAGTGCTACTAATAAGTAACATCCATTGAGCTCTGCCCATGTGCCAGTGTTGTGCAAAGGGCGTACGTATGCCAGCCTACTTTGTCCTCATGATAAGCATTTAACAAATAAGAAACGGAAGGCACAGAGAAGTTGTAGAACCTGCACAAAGCCAACACCTAGTGAGCGGCAAAGATCTAGCTGAGCCCAAGACCTAATGCTTCACCAGTATATTCTGATTGAGAGGGAAATACCCAGACAAAATAAAGTGACCTATTCTCCCAATCTCTTTCCAGCCTATGAACTTCAGGAGTGCCCAGACCCAGAGCCCTTTGCAAATGGTATTGTGAGGGGAGCTGGCTACAATGTCGGACAATCGGTGACCTTTGAGTGCCTCCCAGGATATCAGCTGATTGGCCACCCTGTCCTTACGTGTCAGCATGGCACCAACCGGAACTGGGACCATCCCCTACCCAGGTGTGAAGGTATGTCCCTCCATCATACCTCTGGCCCCTCTGGTGATCCTTCCTGGCGTGGTCACAGAGCCAGAGCCAGAGCAAGCCCACATTCCACGTTCCTGTCTCCTCCAGGGGATCACCAGTTCAACTGGCAGGCCCCATTGAAACCTGGTCCATCATCTTTTTTGTGGGTGTTCCCATCCTAAACAGGGAGTCCCCCAGGTAACAGAGCCCTGAGACAGCTCTAGGGAGAATCTGATGGAGATGTGGCCCGGCCATAGCCAAGGAAAAGGCAGATCCAACCCTTGGGAAAGGCTAACTGATAGAAGTCACACGAGCATGCAGAGCCCAGTGGTGTGCCAAGGGGTAAAAGGTAGAGTTGATCATGGCATCTTCCAAGGGGAGAAGAAAACAAGCTCTGTTTCTAAGACCTTTCTTGTTCCCTTCTCCTCCTCCACCTACCACCCCCTATTATTCTCTCTATCCTACGTGTATCTGGAGAGAGCTGGATTGACTATAGCAGGTCACTCTCAGTGTCTTTGCCTTAAACAAGGACCAATATGAAGATGACCAAAAGGCTTTGCTGCCTCTACCCCCCTTCTGCACACTGTTGTTTCATTTTGTGTCTCTTTTTTACTCTGCCATCCAAGCATTTTCCTAGAAAAGAAGCTGGAATTTATCTTGAAACTGAAAGTAGGGGCAGTAACCCAGAGAAAGTACTTAGCTGTGGTATCCACCAACCTAGGCTCCATTCCTTGCCTGTCTTAGCTTCAGTTTCTTCCTTGCAAAATGAAGCATTCTCTGAACTCTGGGGGAGCCCACAGGTGGCTCAGACCCTGCGGTCTCAGTATCAGCTCTCCAGAGAGAAAGAAACTTTGTCTGCAGCACTGAGCTGTCCTGAAGTTAGGACATGAACCATCCTTTCTAAAGCTATTAAAGTCCCCTGAGTTATTTAGAACTATTCTATGCATAACTGATCTGTGGAATGGCTACAGAGTCACTGGCTATGTGACAAGCTTTGTTGTGGACTTTGTTCTCTTGATTCCCTTCTTACTCTGTCTTTTTATGTCATGGAAGAGAAAAAAGAGTGGCGTTCTGTCTATTCTCTGAACCAGATGCTCTCTACCTCCTGAGAAGCTGTTTCCTTGGTCTCTTTGGCACCATATCTTCTTGCTTTCCCACACCTTTCTACCAGCTCCTGTGGCCATCTCTTCTTTGCTCCTTAAATGATGTCATTTTGAGAGTTCTTTTCTAGACCAATGTTGGCGAACCTATGGCATATATGCTGTGGCTGACTGCTTGTTGTCTCAAAAAGGTTTTCCATCACTGTTCTAGACTATTCTTTCTCTCTTCCACTACCACATCTCTAAATGCTATCATACCTTGTATCCTTTAACTCCTTGCTGAGAGCCACGTCTGTGTATCCAGTTTCCTACTAAATATCATCACCTGGGGCCAAAGCAATTCAGTCTTAACTTGTTCAAAATTGCATTGATCATTTTTCGGTCCAGCAGAAGCCCCCATCTGGTAACAGACAAAACTGGCCCCTGGTTACTGGGCCCTTAATATACATACCGTCCCTGTTGCTTCTCTCCCACACACACCAAGTCCTGATGTCTACATCCTAGCTATATTTCACCTGTGTCCTGCTCTTTCTACACAGGGCATCCAGCCTTAACCCAGGCCACCAATAAGATGGCCCTCCTCCTCAGTGGTCTGCCTTCACTCCTTAGTGATTCATCTTGAACACTCATTCATTCTTGGCCTCAAAATGAGACTTTGAGGCCATCGCGTGCGCCTGACACTCTCCCACTCGAGACACCTGAAGGAACCTCATCACCCAGTCCTCAAAGTGGGGCAGCCGGGCCTCTGCTTTCCTCTCAACCTCCTCTCCTCTCACAGGTCAGGTGCCCCCACTAAGCAAAATGCTTTCCATGTTTCCAGTGTGTTGTGCTGCCCGTGTTCTTTGGCACACACGGTTTCTTCCTTGGGCACCATTCCTGTCTCCTCTCTCACCTACTCGCACTAGTCTCCCTCGGGCCTGAGTCTAAGTGTGACTTTGACTAGAAGCACTACTCTGCTCTCACAGGCTCCCATGGGGCTCCCCCAGTATGCCCTGGCATTCCCAGTGATGACTCAGGTGTCCTTGGCTGTGTCCCAGCAGGCAGAACTTAGTGCCTGGCTCCCCACTCTCTCTCAGGCCTCGCCTTGCAAGGAGTACCTTTTCTCTGTATTTGGAGAAGTGCTGGGCTCTTGTGTACACTTACAGGGTGCATTTGTGCTCTCAGGAGTCTTGTGCTCTGCCTGGAGGCACTTGGGATTCTTTTTCCTCAGTCTGATTTGCCCCATCCAAGTGCTTACTTGATGTCCCACATCAACCAGAAACATGCATCACTGTGGACCAGGGCACAAGGAGCGCTTTTTTCCCCACATCTCTGCGCATTCTCTTCCCTGGTAACTGAGTCTGAGTACCATGGAAGCTTCACACCTCTTCATCCCCTGCCCAAAACCTAGGTCAGGGTGAATCTAAAATTGGGTGCTGCTTCTAGGGAAGAGGAAGGCAAGGAGAGAGGATCACATCTATGCAGTGTGTCTCTCCTCTCTAAGCAAGATACTGGGCCAAACATTTATTTATTATAGCCTTCCACAAGCTAGGCAGGCACTCTACCACTGGGCTACAATCACCCCTGGGCTCCACCACTAGGCAGATCTGGACGAAACATTTTATGTGCATCATTAGACTTAATCACAGCTGCAGTCCTGTGATGGTAGTCTTAGGCTCATTTTGCATGTGAAGAATAGAAACTCAGAGAGACTAAACTTGTCCAAAATTACCTAGTCAATAATTGATTTAGCTGAAATTTAAACCCAACTTTGGCTTCACCACAAAAATCATCAATTTGAAGTCAAAATCAAAAGAACCACTCTAGAAAGAACAAACCAAAGAAAGAGAACAAATTTCATAATCTCTCAGTTCTTCCCAGCAAAAGTACTGCAGTCCCGACTCTAACATCTGCTCTTCCATTTTCCTAGGCAGAAAAAGGGCAACTCCTTAGTGCTCTTCCTTCTTGGCAAGCTCTTCCATGAGAAAGAGTACAAAGAGGTCCACAGAGGCACCCACAGTAATGAAGGAAAGTCAGGCAGGGTGCGAGGTGTTGGTCTGGTGGGTGGAGCCAGGCACAGATATTCTGATCCTAGTCCCCTCTCCCTCACCCCAGCTAGCTTCCTTGGCAGAACACTCAGACCTGGGGTATGTTAGGAAAACATCCAAGTTCTCATCTGTCTATCTGTTTCCTCCCTGCAGTCCCCTGTGGTGGGAACATCACCTCTTCCAATGGCACCGTGTACTCCCCTGGGTACCCCAGTCCATACTCCAGCTCCCAGGACTGCGTTTGGATGATCAGCGTGCCCATTGGTCATGGTGTCCACCTCAACCTCAGCCTGCTGCAAGCAGAGCCCTCTGGAGACTTCATCACCGTCTGGTAGGGCCAGGTGCCACATCCCCAGGCGATTACAAAGGCAATTAAAGGTGCTACACACTGGGTTAAGGCTCAGCTCCAGGTAGCCATTATGACTCTGAGGAGTGAGGCCTGAGAGGTGTGGGTTCCCCACCTGGGGCCAGTGGCTGTGTGGATAGGAGTAAGTGTGGATGCCCAGGATCTCCTCAGGATTTCCAGAACTCCTGTCCCCAACATTCTACCTATACCCAACATAAGCTAACCAGACTAATGGAAGAGGCTTAAGGAAGAATTGTGAGAAGTCCCTGTGGTAACCCCAGGCTGAGCCAGTGCTGTCCAACAGAACTTCCTGCACTGATGAAAATGTCCTCTGGGGGCCGGGGAGATGGCTCAGTAGAATAAGCGCTTGTCTGGTTAGCACAAGACCTGAGTTCAATCCCTGGTTCCGCAAAAAAAAAAAAAAGAAAAGAAAATGTCCTCTGTCCATACTGCCCAACATGGTAACCACCAGACACATGCCACCGAGCACATGGATGGGACTAGAGTGGCTGATGAGCTGCGCTTTACATTTTAATTTTAATGAACTTAAGTATAAACAGCTATATGTAATCTTCCAGAAAGATCACTGGAATGGGTTAAACAGCTCATGGTTTCTGAGCTGGACAAGTCAGCACTGAGTCATATAGCTATATAAAATATAATGTGAGTTGATTTTAAGATGAGAATACAAATTATTAGATGTTATCTAGTTTCCTAAATAGGTTTTTTTTTTTTTCCAAACTACTGTCTTTGACAAAGATATAACGTAATTTTGTTTGGTGGTTAGTGCCAGTCTGAGAATTATCAGAAGAAGGTAGGATTCTTTTCCAAAATTTCCAAGGTTGTTTAACTGTCACTAGACTTTCCTGGGTTCCTTTGCAGCTAAATTTATAAGGAATGTCTAGGAACAGATGTGTGGGCTTAGATATGATTCCTGGAAAGAAATCCTTTGCCTGCAAAGTAAGAGTGTCTCTTTGCTGGGAGGATGAGGAAATGGCTGCATGGCTAGCGCAGGATATTCCTCTCTCCCGATTCCTCAGCACTGTCTTCAGGCTGCCTCGGGGTGAAAGGGCGTGTGATAAGAACTGCAGCCCTGCTCCATGGTGTCACTTGCCCACGGACAGGTGAATGAGGAGTTTGCATGAGTGAATCTCACACATTCCAGTAAACTTGCTGGAAAAATTAGGCTGAAAGAGGCCAAATAGAGCTGTTCAGGGTGCTGGGGAAAAAAATGTTGGGTGCGAGAAGAGTCGTAGCTACCTGCTGCAGGTCTCCCTTATGGCCACTGATGGCACTAAGAGGAGACTCAGCCATGATGGCTGGCCCCACCCTAGAAACTTCCTTCCTACTTGCAGGGATGGGCCGCAGCAGACATCTCCAAAACTTGGAATATTCTCCCGAAGCACGGCTAAGAAAACAGTGCACAGCTCCACCAACCAGGTCCTGCTCAAGTTCCACCATGATGCGGCCACAGGTGGGATCTTCGCCATCGCCTTCTCTGGTCAGTGTGGCAGCTTGACCTGGTGGGAAAGGCAGGCTCCTGAGTCAGGGCTGAACTTGACTCCTGGCTCCATCATTTACTAGTTATGTGGCTTGGAATAAATTCATGGCCTCTCTGAGCCTCAGAGTCCCCAAAGATAAGGAAGTAGACCAGGCTGCCCAAGAGCTCCCAACACAGGTACCTGGAGACACTGCGGGGACAGAGCCATGTAAGGCTGATCCTGGGTGCCAAGACCAGGCTTGGTCAGACACACCAGCTCAAGCTGACTTGGCCGTGTACCTGTTCCCCACCTTGTCATTTAGCCCATCCTGGAGGACAGACCCCTCCTCCAGAGGGCTCCAAGGCCTCTACTGACTTTGCAAGCAGTCCTCCACCCGTGGGCACAAACAAAGGTAAAATAGTTCAAAGAGGATGTGCATGCACAGATCAAGTGGGTTTGCGCTCGTGGCCACCTACTCCCTCTAAGAGTCCAGAGTTAGCCATGGAGCTCGATATTTTCTGAGGCATGTTAAACAGGTACCACTTAGAAAAGTCAGAATTTCTCTATGGGCTTGTGTCCTCCATGGAATGATACCCATGTTTACAATTTACAGAGCTTTGCACATATTTGAACTGGAAGTCAGGAAAGCTCTATTTTTACTCTTGGTTTATTCCTTGGGCCAGGTGCGTGTGACTTTGTGTGACTCTTCTCCGCTTGCGTCCTCCATAGCTTTTCCTGTACTGTAAAGGGCTTGGAGTCTTTGGCCTCTAGAACTTCTGCAAGATGTCAGGTTGATATTATTGCCCCTATCTTATAAATGAGGAGACAGGGACAAAGGAAGTTTCCAGGATTTGCCCAAAACACATGACAGAATCAGGAGCCACGCTTAGGCCATTTTTGTTCTTTAGGACCTGCTCTGGCAGGACAGTAGTGTGTGTACATGACACTTGCCCTTAGAGACACTTAGCAGAATTTTTTTTTTTTTTGGGAGAACCGGGGATTGAACTCAGGGCCTTGCCCTTGCCAGGGAAGCGCTCAACCCACTGAGCCATCTCCTCGGCCCCAAGATACACTTAAAGATAGTCAGCCTAAGCCTGTGGAGGAGGTAGTGGTGGAGAAGCGGAGACAGGAACACGCATGTAAAGGCCACACGCAGAAGCTGAAGCCCAGAGAGAGTGGAGAATAGGGATGAGACTCTTCCCTCTCTGCTAGCCTCAGTACTCTAGTCAGACAAGCCTGTTCCCCCAATACTGGGACTCAGGCTTTAACACAATTCATTTCAACTCTCTATGACTTTCCCCTAGAATTAATAGAGGGTGGACTCCAGAGTCACAGTCTTGGATTCAAATCTTGACTGTGCTACACATGAGCTGTGTGATCCTGGGTTGCTCATTTCACTTGAGATTCCATTTTGTTATCCACAGAAAGAGAATAACATCACTACCTAGTCTCCTAGACTTAACTGAAATAATGCATGGAAATCCTTAGCTCCACAGGTATACAATATAAAAGATATCCTATAAATGGCAGCTGTATAGTCATCTCCATCATGGTTGTTAGTATTATACAGTATTTGGATATAGGCAGCCCAATGTGATACTACCTTGCTAGGTAGTATCTCCTTCTCAAACCAGATCTCTGGCTCCTCTGCTTGTTCCTATTTTTCTGAACGACCCCAGGCCACCCTTGCCTGCAGTTATCCCAAGTACCTTGTACAGGCACTTGCCTCTAAGTATGTCCTGGGCACTGAGTTCTTCCTCTCAGAACAAGCATGAGGCCCTCCATATGGTCTGAGTGTGTTCTCCTAAAATTTGTATGTTGAAATTTTACCCCTCAAGATGGTATTACGAGGTGAGGTCTTTAGGAGGTAACCACACCACCAGAGTAGAGCATATGAACGAATGAAATTTATGCCCTTACAGAAGAGGCCTGAAGGAGCTCATTTGCCAGTTCTTTAATGTCAGGTCACAGTGAAAAGACATGAGCGTATATAAGGCCCTCAGCAATGCATTTGCCAACATCTTTTAGACTTCCCAGCTTCCAGAACGATGAGAAGTAAGTTCCTACTGCTCATAATCTGCCACTCTGTGGTAATTTGTTATAGAATTCTGATCAGACAGGAAAAAAGTCCTCATGGGCCAGTTCAGACCATGGTCCAAGTTCTCAGTGACCAGAGGAGTAGGTGAGGGCGTGGGGCAGGAGAGGAGCAGTGCCGAGGGCAGACCAGGGGACCAGGAAACTCCAGTGAACGGACTCTGTGCCCAAGCTGAGCAGCAATCAAGAGACTCCCATGGTGCACTGCAGGGAACTTTGGTGGGCTGTGGAGAATATCATATGTACACAAAATGTGGGTCACAGGTACATGAGTTTAAAGAATAAAATGGGTGACATCACTGATGCTAAGCAAAGATCACTTTAATAGCCCTAAAATTGCTTCTTCTCAGTGTGTTCTCCTTCCCAAGACCTAAAATTAACCATAATCTTCAAATGTGGATGAATCCTTCATTACTTTTCTTTATAACTTGATTCTATATGTGTCTTTCTCCAAAAATACGTGTTTAATTTTTGCAGTCACTTCTGTTCTGTAAATGGAATCATTCTATAAATGTCTGCTTTCTGCTGCTATAACAAAACATCTCAGGCTGGATGATATACATAGGCTCTTTTTTTAGCCCATGGTTTTGGAGGCTGAAATTCCAGAAATGTGCAGCCCCATTGGTTCAGCCCCTGCTGAGGGCTCACTGTGTGGTGAGTCAGGAAGCAGAAAGGCTCCAGAGCCAGGAACGCTATTTCCTTTCTTTTCTTTTCTTTAATATATTTAGTACAGGTTCTACAGGGTCCCAGTACACAGATCGGACTCATAGTGATCCCAAGCACTGGGATTATAGGAGCGCACCACCATGCCCAGTCTCAGTCACTGTCTCAGTGTGCCCTGGGGGCGGGGCCGGCATGGCATAGGACCCCGGTCCCTGCGCCTGCCTAAGCAGGTGCTTTAATCTGCTGAGCTATCTGGCAGCCCTGAGGATCACTGTTTCTACGAGAGCTCACTTGCGTGGATACAAGCTGGGTCCAGCAGGGATTACATTAATACCTTCCAATGGCAACAGCCCCGATGACTTAATCACATTCCACTAGACCCCACCTCCTAAAAATCCCACCACCTCTCAGCATTGCCTCACTGATGGCCAAGCTTTCAGCACAGGGACCCTTGGGGAAAATAACCACATCCAAATATTTTTCTGTGACCTCATTTTTTTTCCACTATTAAGTTTTAAAAATTCATGCTGCTGCATGAGGCTTAATTCATTTTCCCTTGCTGTGTCGTATTTAATCACCAAGAAATACAGTTGTTTATCTGTCCTGCTGCTAATGATCATTCAAGTTCTTTTATTTTAAACAATATGAACATTATTGTATTCTTTCTCGTGAACATGTTTAAGAGTTTCTCTAGAGTACAAATCCATTCAGACTTGTTTTTTTTTTTAATTAGGAAAACACCCTTTTATTTTATTTATTTATTTATTTATTTTTATTCATTTTGCAGTATCAGGGATCAAACTCGGGGAACTCACACTTGCCAGGCAGGTGCTTAAGCCACTGAACTATATCCCCAGCCCCAAATTTGTAAGGTTTTAAGTATTCAAATGTTCAGATTCATTAGACAATGTAAAACTTACATCACAGAGTGATTATAACAGTTTGCCCTTTTCCCACACACCAAGGAAGTGCTCCTTTTGCTATGTATGTGTGCAAACACAGGTTTATCAGACTTAACTTCTTTTCTTACCAATCTGGTGGATTCATGAAGCAGCATTTCACTCTTAGATTAATGATGAGACTGAGCATCTTTTATATCATTACCGACTACCCATACTTCCTTTTCTGCGTAATAGTTATTCGCCTTAAGGCTTTCTTCCTCTGAGGAAAGAGATAACAAACAAGCAAATGAATGATAAAATTTTTGCAACTTGTACTCAGGACCATGAGAGAACCAAGGGAGAGGCTTAGCTAGTAAAGAATTCTACTTCCCATAGAGTGACCGCAGAAAATGGGCCAGAGGTACTATCTGTGATGAGCTAGAACAGGTAAGGGCAGGAAAAAGAATGTCGGCCTTCCTGAGGACAAGCATTAGCCTGGAGTAACTGAGGCTCAAGAAGCAGAAAGGAACAAAATGCTGTGTTAGTCAACTGTTTA
>NDGM010945489.1:0-13965 GCA_002564305.1 Octomys mimax | reverse complement strand
ATTTAATATTCCTTACTTATTATAGATTTATAGCACGTTTTTTCTTATTGTAATTCCATTGTATGGTTATAGCACAGTTTGTGTATTCATCTACTGAAGAACATCTTGGTTAGCTCTTAGTATTTCTCAATTATGCAAAAAACTGATAAACTTTTGCATGCAAGTTATGTATGGTCATTGATTTTATATTTTCTATTAATTAAGCTTATTGGTACATTTTAGGTATACATAATGATTATATTTATTATATAAGGGGATTTATACATGTACATGATATAACTTGATTTTTCCCCATTGCTCTACCCTCCTTTTAAGCCCTCTTTCCTTCTTATTTATATAAGCTTTGTTTTCATTTTTCCTTCTTTTCTCATCATTTTTTCTTTTCTCCTTATTCCTTTTCTCCTCTCCACTCCTCAGTTCTCATTCTCATTTGAACATTTTTTGGCATAGTAGACATTAGTTTTAAAATCAGCTGGCTAAGTACCTAGGGAGTGCAACTGCTTTATTATACAGTAAGACTATGTTTAGCTTCGTAAGATATTGTCAAAGCATTTGTCAAAGTAGCTATACAGCTATGTATCCCTATTACTAGTAAATGAGAGTCCATTTTCTACATCCTTCTCAACATATGCTGTTTGCATTATCATAGATTTTAGCCAGTCTGAAGCTTATGATTCTTTGTGTCCTATATATAATATATATGAAGGCTTTCTCAGAACTGCTGGGCATGGATGTTTGTAGGGTCTCTTCCTTTGCTCTATCTGATACTATGGTGGTGGTAGCTTTGTTCTCATGGAGTGGTGATAAGTATATTCATTTTTCTTTACACTTCTCTGACATCATTGTATTAGGCAAAGAGAAGATTACTTAGCTATTGCCAGGTGGCATAGAAACATAGGCTTCCTCGATGGTTTCATTTCTGCTGCGGTGAGGTTTTATTACCAACTAAAGGGAATAGGAGTCTTGGGGCCCTACATAGTATCCTTGGACACAATCCCTATGCAATCATTTTAGATGCTTTTTGCAGCCCTTCTGAGAATGAAATTCTAAGATCGCCAAGTAGGTCTTGCAACTATGAGTTAGAATGGGACCAGGCTGTTTCCTTTCGTTTTGGGCTGAAGTGAAGCAGTTATTGTCTAAATGGTCTGTATCAATAAGATGCCTCTTTCCTGGTCTTTTATTACAGGCTGTGATATTTTATTGGGGATTTTTATTCACTTATTGTTTCCTGACTACTGGTTTTTAAAAATTTGGAATACATTATGGCAAAAAAAAAGAAAAGAAAAGAAAAAAGGAAAATCACTACCATGGTCCTCTTTGAGATCAAGGCAACTAGCTGGCTTGTCATTTTTCATTCCATGTTTCAATCTTCTCTTTGTTATTTTTTGATTTGGTTTTGAGTGATACTGTGTGTGTGTGTGTGTGTGTGTGTGTGTGTGTGTGTATTCTAGAGCTTTTCTTAAAACTTAACTTATGGAATAGGCAAATGTGTCTCAACTTCATCTACCCAAAAGCAGAAATCCTTCTACATTTGGTGCCAAAATTTCTATTTAATTTTGTTACTTTTTATTCTACTTTCATATTTTTTTTTCTGAGATGACATGTAGCTATATTGTTTTCAGGAAACTTTTATACCTTTTAGAATTCTTATTTTTTGAAACAGTTTTATTTGACTATTAACTTTGTGGTATTTTGGGGACCATATAAATTTTAAAACTCTCTGTGGGAAAATCTCTATAATAGTTATCCTTTATGAATTTATTCCTTGTTTTGAAGTAATATATTTCATAACTATTCTATAATTTCATAAGATTTTATTAATGTTTTATTCTCTTTTTGATTTGCTAGTCTTAGTTTACCTTTATATTTAATTACTTAATCCATATGGAATTTATTTGTATGCATGTAATGGAGATAGTTATAACTTAATATTTTATATTCCACAATGAGTTAACAAACCATGCCATTAGTCTTATTAAATAATCCTTCCTTTCTTTAAAGTCTAGAATTAGCTCCATATGCTTTATTTCCATGATATGCTATTTTTCAGCAGACTTTTATGGATTGGAATTTCTAGTAAGATCATAGCTCCATTTGAACATAGCCTATATTTCTCTTTTTCCGAACTTTGTTTATTGCAAATAAGATTTCACCTCTATGGCTCACTTAATTATATCTCATCAATTCTGCTTTATTATAGAGTAGCTCACTATCCTGTAAAAGAAAAGGGAAGGCTAAAAAGAAAGATTTAAAGAAGAGAAAGACTAATATTTAATTGTCTTTCTTTTTAAAAAGACATTGCTCATTAATCTATAGCTAAAACACTTTGAATTATCCCCTTTCAGAGGATACTGAAAAAATGAGTGTATAAAAAGATTGAGTACTGAAATAGAATGAAGAAAATGAAGAAAAAGGATCATTGGTAATAATTCATTAAGATATCAATTTTATAACTTCATTTCATTTGATTTGTCTATGAACTAAAAATTATACTCAGTGAAGTGAAAAAAAACATTCATTTTGATACTCAAACTGATTGGCTTGGCCATGTGTAAGTTGTATGTCCAAAAGAAATTTAATTTGGCCTGTTAAATCTTTTTTCAAATAATAATATTAGAGTAGTAACTGTTACTTTATGATTTTGTTTGAGAGAGTACATTTTTTAAAATGATAAACCAATATATTTGTCATATAACCTTGACAACCACTGAACAATTAATTAGTATTAGATTCTCCTTTTATGGAACATTAAAATCCATGTGATATCATAATAAAGTTTCTATTGTTTATTAAATAATTATTGTATACCAGATACCTTGAAAATATTATTTTAAATTTTTATTCATAACACATCCATGAACCAGGCACTATTTTAAAGCCAAATTTGCAGGCAAGAAACTAGGTGGAAGGTGAACTGTTCACTTTAAGGTTACATAACTTACACTTAGCAAGACTGGCACGCAGATCCTAAGTCTGCTAGATGCTAACCCTACATCTCTTATTCTTAAACTCCAAGCTATCTTGCCAATGAGGAAAACTATAGAAATAAAGGTAGGTTTGACAAACTAAATATGATTGATTTTCACTTTTCCAAATATGCAGAAGGCATTACTAGTGTATAGTGTCAGATTTATTTTCTGTGTGTGTCTAACATACATGTAGCGTCTATTTGCTAAAGAACTAAGCAATATTGTAGAAAAGAGATCAAGAATCCATAAAAAAAGAAATTTGAGTCTTTTAAGAAATTTCATAAAGTTGAAAAAAAAAAGGCTATCATGAAAAAACCTCGACAGTGCTACTGGAGGTGCTCCTTTGGTCTTTTACGGGCTTTTAATCTCCTTATCTCCAAATGTGGGAAAGGAAATTTTACATCCCCAGGTAAAATTACTTGGAGGTATCATGTAATAATGAAAGTCAGATGCAGGAACATTGATGTGTGTACTGGTTGATACATTGTGCCAACTTGGGAAGTTGAAAGCTTGGCTGGATCAACTCCTAATTCCACACTCAGGGCATGAGAGCCCTCCCTAGTGAGTGGAGGCATACCTTCAGGTGTAGAGGGCCTTCCTTAGAGTAACTTGGCACTAGAAGATATATAAAGGGGATCAAGGATGGTTGATAGCTCACTTCCATGGAAGGATGATGGTTCCACTTCCTGGGAAGAACTTCAGTCTTCACAGTCAGTTTGGAGATCATCTCCTGGCTTCCAACACAGACTTTTCAGCCTCTGCCTTGGATACTTCAGCTTTCCATCATGGACTCAGCAGCCTTCCATCAAAGACTCAGCAGCCTTCCATCCTTTCCATCACAGAACTCACCAACCAACTGATACAGACTCATACAGACCACCGCAGTAAGCGACAGACCTTGTACTGAATTCTCCGGTCTCCAGTGGACAGACACCCTCTGCATGTTTCCTCATCCAATTCTGTGGTTGATCACTGTAATCCAATCTTATAATTTCTTATATATTTGTACATCTTGTGTTATAATTGTTACTTGTATTACATCTGTTCCTCTAGTAAAATCCTGACTGATACATATTATGATTTTAGGACTGATACAATGTGGAAGAAGCAAAAGTGTCACTGTTTGGAGATAAACTAATTTTATATTTAGAAAGATGTAAAGACTACACTTAAAATTGTTAAAACTGATAAAGAAATGAGTAAAATTACAAAATACAAAATCAACATACAAAAATCACTAGCATTTCTATACATTAATAAGTAACTGAAAAAGAAATCAACAATACAAAACCAAGTAAAATTTTTCTAAAATAAAATAAAAGAAATTGATGAAAGGGAAGCACCAGAAAAAAATCAGAAGGCATTCCATATTCATAGACTGAAATAATATTGTTAAAATGCCCATACTTCCCCTCAAAACCTACCATCTGATGCAATTTGTATTGAAATTTCAGTGACATTCTTCACAGAAATAGAAAAAAAGAAAAAACTTTAAATTCATATGGAATCACAAAAGACCTTGAATAACCAAAGCAACTTTGAACAAAATGAACAAAACTGGAAGCATCATACTCCCTCATTTACAAAGCTACTGTAACAAAAGCTACATAGTGATGGCTTAAATACTGACAAATAGAACCTTGAAGCAGAATAGAGAGCCCACAGTACTTTCATGAATTTTCAGTTAACTGATTTCAACCAAGGCACCAAGAAAATAGATAGGAGAAAGGACAGTCTTCTTTAAAATGATGCTGAGGAAACCATATTTGTATGGAGTAGAATGAAACTGTACTCTTATTTCTCATTATAAACAAAAATGAAATGCCTAAATATTAGACTATAAACTATGAAATGTAAGTTTATAAACTAGAAAAAAATGTATATGAGAAATACTTTAGGACATTGGGATGGGAACAACATGCTTGATTAGACTCCAAAAGCATAGGAAACAAAAGAAAAAATAGACAAATAGGACTATATCAAACTAAAAATGCTTTGCATTGCAAAAGAAACAATCCATAGAGTAAACAGAACACCTACATGATTGGAGAAAATATTATAAATTAATCACCTTAAAAGGGGTTAATACCTTAAGAGAAACTCAAATCAACTAAGCAACAATGCACCAAATAGTCAAATTAAAATGAATAAATGATCTGAATAGACATTTTTCAAAAATTACTCAAATGGCTGATAATTGTGTCAAACATTCTCACCATCACTATTGATAAAAGAAAAGCAATCAAAGTCCCAAAATGCTACCTTATCTCAGAATGACCTATTAAAATGACAAAATGACAAATATTGGTGAAATTATAAAAAAGAAAACAGAGGGGAATTTATATACACTGTTGATGAAAGTATAAATTAGTATCGCAATTATGGAAGATGATATGATGATTCCTTAAAGTAACTAAAAATAGAACTACTGTACAATCTAGCAATCCTGTTACTGGATATATATTCAAAGAGAAGGAAATTAAGATGTAGAAGAAGTGTCTATGCTTTAATGTTTATTGTGGTCCAATTCACAGTAACTAATGCCTGGAATCAACGTAGACACCAACCAGTGGGTGAACAGATAAGGGTGACCATATAGTCCTAGAACTGTAGGTGCCTAAGGCAGGAGTATTACTTTTACACAGGAGAACTAATAACACTCTGTGTCAAAAAAAAAAAAAAAAAGCTGGGGACATAGGTCAAAGGTTTTATATTCAACTCTCAGTACCACAAAAAATAAAAATGAATTTAAATAAAGAAAGTGTGGTAAATGTACTTTCATAGTCATTTTCTTGTCACTGGTACACAGCACCCAGTATTCACAGTTTAGAGAAAAGGTTTATTTTGACTCACAGTTTCATCTTGTGGTCCCTTAGCTCCAAGTGGGGTCAGAGTGGCAGAGAGAAATAATGGAAGAAAAGCTGCTCACATCAGATTAGCCAGCGAGCAGACAGATGAAAGGAGGAGATGTGGAGGGAGATTCAGGCTTCCAGGTCACACCCCCGTGACCCACCTCTTCCCACCAGTCCTCACCTCCCAACACAAAAGCAATCATAGTTTTCCACACTCCAATCATTTTCCACCCTGTTGTAATCTGTGGTCATCCAGGAGAAACAATAGAGGACACATAATTTATAAGACTATTTTATAGTAATCATCCAAAGAATCATGTACAAAGAGAGTGCAGGAAATTTGCCTACACACTACAAACCTAGTGAATCCAGCTGAGGGCCTGGGTCCCACTGCAATGTCCTGCGTGATTCCATCTGAAGACCTAGAGCCCATAGCTGTGTTTACTATGAGTTCAACTGGAAATCCATGACCCATGACAATGTCTCATGCAGTTTCAAGGATCTGCATTAAGAGGGCCCCAAGGTCAGTAGTGAAAGCTAGAAAGTCTATGCCTGTGGGATAAAGGATCTATGCTAGCAGACGGAGAGTTCTGCACTGAAGCCAGGAAGGGAGGACCCAAGCCTCAGTGACAACGAGGTACTGAGTTCCTCTGACAATGAGAACAGCTGAGTCTATGTCAGGAAAGCCTGTCACCATGACAGGCTTTTCCAGAACATTGAACAGTGCACCAACATCCCCTCTGGAATGAGGAAGTGATGCTCAAAATAAAGACAAGAGCTCCCTCGAAGTGTACTGTAGCCATTCTCAGCGATGACAAGATCTGGAGCTCCTTCAACAGTGAGAACAGCCAAGTTCATATCAGGAAAGCCAGCATGACAAGGTCATCCAGGAGAACTAACAGCTCTCCAAAAGTTTTCTTCTCCAGTTCTGCCTCTTATGCTGCTGGCAACAATCCTCCAGTAGTCCTCTGTAGAGGCTGAAGCACTGTGTCAACTTGAGAATTTTAGAAATTTAATTAAGTAACTCAGCAGAGAGCCATGATTCTTATTTTGTAAACATCCTCATCCTGTGCAAGAGAAGGACATGGACATTGAGTAGTTTTAAACCCCCTTCCTAGGGCATGGAGGCCCCTCCCTAGTGTGCAAAGGGTCTACCTTACAGTGACTCAGAACTTAAAGGATATACAAAGGAACTGGTGGAAGGATGGTCAGTGGCATATCCTTGGAGAGTTTTGGTCTTTGCAGTCAGCATGGAAGGAAGAGAGACTTGCTGGATGCCACAGCTCCTGTATTTCCCTTTGCTCTTTGCTATGCTCTGCTACCATGATCTGCTGCCCTCTGCCATGTGTCACTGTTCCTTGGAGCCAGTTGAGTACGGACTGAAACCTCCACTAACTGTGAGCTAACTAAACCTTTCCTTCCTTAATTTTAAATGTCAGGTATTTTGTTCCAGCAATGAGAGAAGAGTAACTGAGACAGCCTCCGACTCCCAGCACCAGGCTAGTTCAGTCCAGCTGAATGTAACAAGTTGACTCCTACTTGTCCATCCACCTCCTCACTCCATAGCCCATCCACCTTCCCTACCTACAAGCACATGAGGTTCTGTGGGGACATTCAGATATAAACCGCAACATGTACTCAATTGCATATCACTCAGCTGTAAGAGAATGAAATCCTGTAATGTTCAACAATATGGGTGAGCCTGAAGAACATTATGTTAAATGAAGAAAGATGGGCATAGAAAGAGATATGTCTGATGATCTTATTTACTCTGGAAACTAAAACAAATTGATTTCATAGAAATAGGATATAGAATGGAACTAGATTAGAGAGTATTTATATTCATAGAATATAGAATTTATAGAAATTGAATATAGAATATACAGTATTTATCAGAAACTGAGAAGGATAGAGGAGAGGGATAGTAAGAGAAAGCTGACTAAAGAACATAAAATAGAGCTTGATTAAGTTTAGCATTTTGTGGCATAGTGGGGTGAGTATAAGAAAAATTTCTGTGTATTTCAAAATAGAGGAAAAGAGGATTTTCAATATTTCCAATGTGAAATGTTGTTTGAGATGGTAGGTATGCTAATTGCCGACTTGGTTATTGCATTATATACATGTATTGAGGTATCATGCTGTACCTTATAAATATGCATAATTATGTGTTGAATTAGAAAATAATTTAAAATTAAAATTAGGTTGGATGTGGTGGTACACACCTGTAAAGACAGCACTCCTGAGGTTGGGGCAGGAGGATCACTGTGACTTCAAGGTCAGCCTAGATGACATAAGGAGGTTTTTTCCTTTTAAAACTATTGGCTTCCTTTTCTTGCTTAGCTGTCAATACAGGAAGTAAGACAGTTCAAGGAATTGTTGGTGCTTTCAAAAGAACTAAAGAAAAGTAAAAGAAGGCATCTTTTACTTGACTTCACAAGTGCTAGTAGCTTACTATGATCTTCCTATAAGCCTGCTTTTCAATGTAGTTACTGCTGAGGATGTGGGAAGACTGACTTACACACAGTAACTTAAGCCATGAACTATAGCAAAGGTAAGATATAAAATGTATTTTTCACATGTATGAAAACATAGGGAGATCAAGATAAGATGTGGGCTTGCACGGTCGGCCTGCCATTGCCCTGGTGTGAGATTAGACTTCACTTCCTAAAATGTGTACAGCTTTAGAAAAGTTATTTGGTTTTCAGTGTCTCACACTTGCTCAGCTCCAACCTGAGCCCAGTCTTAGGACTGACTTTGTGGAGCAATTGTGCTCAACAAGGTCCGAGGGCTCAGTGAATACTAAGTATTATTGTGAGGTCCAAGCCCTTCAGGTCCCAAACAGAGAAGCTGACCCAGGAATAAAGTTCTCATTCTTTGATTCTCAGTTCACTCAGGATTGTAGCCAAGTTCTCCAAGGTGAATACTTATCACATCTGAAAATAAATTCTGTTGTTAATAATGAAAGAGCTATTTAATTTATAAGTTAACATTAAACTTGCACTATCATGAGGTACCTGGAAATCTAAAACAGATAAATCTTTGGGCCTGAGCATTTTTTTCACATATATTTTTCTACATGAAAATTTAAAGACTAAAATATGAAAATGAATGGTATTGCATTCATATAGGTTGTACAGAGTATACTTCAAAAAGAAAGAAACATTTGTGTCTCCAAATAATGCTCGATTTTCTACAATTTCAGTATTAGGATTCAGATAGGTGATTTACCCTGATTTTTCTGGGCAACACTATTTAATTATAATCTTTTCATTAAAAAAATGCTTTATCAAGTCTAGTTTGGAGTTTAAACTAAGAGTAGCTCTTTGTAATATTTGAAGGGAAGAAGTAACTCTGTCACAAAGTTTACTCTTTTCTTAAAATTTTGGAAAAAAAGGACAGAGACAGCTTTTCACACCAGCAATATGTGCACACTGGTCTTTCTATGTCTACCACCATTTATTAAGAAAACAGAACATACTGTATAAATAGACTTTTCTATAGACCTCAATTTCAATTTTGCAGAGTTTAGAGAAGCAACATCCATCAAATTCCTCCAACTGTTGAGAATAATGCAGTTTTGTCACCCACCGTGTCTGTTTTGAGCTTGAATATGCACACTGACTTTCAACTACAGTATAAGCTTTCAGCCTTGCCCGCATAAGGCCCTGTTAGAGGCTGTCCTTTCAGCGGGTTGGCTTCATGCTTGCAGACTGTTTTGGTTTCTACATTCTTCCAGGTTTCACAGTTCAGTGCAGTCAAAGAAGGTGATGGCATTTTTAGGGCCCTTAATTTTATTGGTCTGCCAATGAAGGTAGGTAGCCAGGTGCTATTTCAGGAGTTTGTCTGGCAATCTGGTGTTAAACTTGAGTATATTCATACTAAGAGGCTTGTGAATTTAATACTGGAAGCATAAATATTGCCAGTCATGTAACTGGTTGCTGTACCAGGAAGTGATTTCATAAATTATTAGTTGAAATAAAGATAAAAAGAATGTTTAAATTTAACCCAAATGATCATTAAGAATCATTAAACCTGGGACATATTTTTGTCAAATGCAATCTATTATAATTCATTCAACTTCTTTTGACATCATGAATGTTCTACTTATTGAATGTGAAACAAAATCTCTATTTCCACTATTTCACATTTGCTTCTGTATTTTCCAGTTTCCTAAGAAGATCATACCATGCCTAAAACAGGCACTGTTCACACATGCCTTAGAAATAGCTGTCACTGTTCTTTCTGTTGTGTCTGCTCAAAAATAAAGTTAGCCTCAAAAAGAACATCTCTTTTGTGATGGTGTGATCATGGTGTGTTCCCAGGTGTCCAGGTGCCATGGTCTAGGGGATTTACTCTACTGCTTCTGTCTCATAACTCTCTCTCAAAGGCAGGTCGCAGAAACTAGTTTTTCTTTCTCTTAAAAAGGAATATAAAAACTCTAATCTCCATATAATATATTACCTATTTCACTTCACTAGACATAATTTCTTAAACCGGCATTTTTTTTTTTTTTACTTTAGGGAGAAAAAAATCAAAACAAGATAATAGGAGGATAACAATGGTTACTACATTGCATACTGTTATCTTTAAATTAGTTACTCAGTACATGACATAGGAATTAGTTGTTAAATATATATATATATATATATATATATATATATATATATATGCTTTTCTTCCTTCTTTTATCTTTTCCCCCAGCTCAATTTCTCTTTGCTTTTGAACAGCTTTCTCCCATTTTACAATATCTATTGTACACATTGGATCTTACTTACTCTTTCAGGGAGACAATATGATGTTTGTATCTGCACATCTGGTTTATCTCATTTATAATTATGGTCTCCAGTTTATCCTTTTTATGGATGAGTAACATTCCATTGCATAAGAAGACCAAACAGATCTTTTCTATCCATCCTCCATTGATGGGCATTTCACTTGTTTCCAAGATGTAGCTAATACAAATCGTGCTACTATAAATGCAAGGGCACATGTATCACTGTGGTACAATGTTTTTAAATCTGGGAAGATACCCAGAAGGGGAATGGCTGGGTCAAACAAGACCTGTAATCCTAGTTTGCTGAGGAATCCCTACACTGATTTCCACAGTGGTCGCACCAGTCTACACTCCCACCAACAGTGAAGAATTCCTTTATTTCTCCACAGCTCCTCCAGCATTTGTTATTGGTTGATTTCTTGATGACAGCCATGCTTTCTGGAGTGAAATGGAATCTCACTCAGTGTTCTAATTTTCATCTCTTGAGTCACCAGTGATGGTGAACATTTTTTCATATATTTATTTGTTGTTTGTTCATATTTATTCATCTGGGAAGTATATATTCATCTCAGAGCTCCATTTTTGGATTGGGTCTTTAAAATTTAGGCTGTCTGGGCTCGAGTTCTTCATATGTTCTTGATAGCAATTCTTCATCTAAGGAACAGCTGGCAACATTTATTCCCATATTGTGGGTTCTCTCTTCATTCAGTTGGTGGTTTCTCTTGCAAAGTAAAAGCTTTAAAATAAGATGAGATTCCAGTTGTTGATTGCTTGTGATCAATCCCATGTATTCAGAAAGACTTTGCCTACACCAATGTCTTTAAATGTTTTATCTATTCTATTTTCCAGCAGATTTAATGTTTTTATCTTATTTAGATCTTGGATTCATTTTGAGCTGATTTTAGTACATGGTGAAAGACATGGGTCCAATTTTAATGTTTAGCATGTACAGTGCTAGCCTTTCCTATGCCACTTATTAAAGAAGCTATCTTCGTTCCACTGAACATGCTTGGCCCTTTTGTCAAAGATATGGTGACTGAATATGCCTGGCAGGTACCTAAGCCACTGGGCCATCTCTTTGGCCCTTAAGCTTTTTTTATCACAGTAGATTTGTAGTATAATTTCAAATCAGGTATTGCGATGCCTCCTGCCTTGCCTCTATTGTCCAGAATTGCCTTTGCTCTTCTAGGTCTCTTCTGGTTCCAAACAAATGTTAGGATTGTTTTCACTAAATCCATGCGATATGCTCTTAGAATTGCATTAAATCTGTACAACAGCTTTGGAAACATGGACATTTTCACTATATTGGTTCTTCCCACCTAAGAGCAAGGGATATCTTTCCATTTTCTGACATTCACTTCAATCTCTTTTATCAAAGCACTGTAGTTTTCAACATAGAGGTCTTTTACATCCCTCATTAGATTGACTCCTAGGAACTTTATCTTTTTGGATGTTATTGTGAAAGGTATTATTTCCCTAATTTCTCTCATTGAGTTAGTTATTCATGTACAGTAAGACATTGCTCTTCGAATGTTGACTTTGTATCTAGCTATGCTACTGAATTTGTTAATTAATCTAACAGTTTTTAATGGTATTTTTAGGGACTTCTATGTCCCTATCATGTCTTCTGAAAATGATTGTTTAATTTCTTTATTTCCTATCATTATTCCTTTTATTTCTTTCTCTTGTCTAATTGTTCTAGCTGAAGTTTCAAGGATTTCTTTTTGAGACAATATCTTGCTGTGTAGTTCAGGCTATTCTTGAACTCATGGAAATCTTCCTGCTTCAGTCTCCAGATTGCTGGGATTACAAGTGTTCAGCACCATGACAACTAGTATGTTGAATTATAGTAGAGACTGACTATCCTTGTTTTGTTCCTTATTTTAGAGTGAAAGCTTTCCATTTTTCTCCATTTAGTGTGATGCTGGCTGCTTGTTTGTCATAGATGACCTTTATTAGATTGAGATAAAGACCACCGGTTCCAATTTTCTTTAGGGTTTTTGTTCTGAATGGTGCAGAACTTTGTCAAAAGCTTTTTCTGCATCCATTGGGATTATCATAGGATTTTTGTTCTTGGTTCTGTCAATATGACATATTACTTTTATTGATTTACATAAGTTGAACCACCTCTGCAACCCTGGGATGAATCCCACTCGGTCATGGTATATAATCCTCTTGATGATTTGCAACATTCTCTTTTCCAGTATCTTAGTGAACAATGTTCCACCTGTGTTCATGATGAAGATTGGCCTGTAGTTCTTTAACTTAGTTGACTCTTCTGCATCTTTGGTATCAAGGTAATGCTTGCTTCCAGGAATGAATTTTGAAGTATTGCTTTGCTTTCAATTTTACTAGAATTTGAGAAGTAAGAGTGTTAAGTCTTCTCTAAATTTTGTGTGGAATTCAGCAGCGAATCCCCCAGGACCTGGGCTTTTCTTTTTGTTATGTTTTAATTACATCTTCACTTTTATTGATTAGGATCAGTTTATTTAGAAATTTTATATCTTCTTAATTCAGTTTTGGTAATTGATATATACCTAGGAATCTGTCCATTTCTTCTGCATTTTCTATCTTACTAGCATGCAAGTTTTCAAAGTACGTGTAGATGACCTTCTGTATTTCTGCAGTCCATTGTGATTTCACCCATTTCATTCCTACTTGCATAGGTATGAGTGTTTTCTTTCCTTTTATTGATAAGGTTGGCTAAGGGTTTATCAATTTTATTTAATCTTTCAAAGAACCAACTGTTTAATTCATTAATTCTTAGTATTGTTTTCTTTGTCTCCAATGCATTAATTTCTGCTCTGATTTTTATAATTTTCTCCTTTATACTAGTTTTTGGTTTAGCCTACTCTCCTTTTTCTAGAAGTTTGATGTTTACTGTTAAGGTGCTTATTTGTTCTTGTTCTGTTTTCCTGACATAGGTTTTCAACACTATAAATTTTCCTGCCAAAACTATTTTCATTGTGTTCCTTAAGTTCTGGTATGCTGTGGTGTCATTATCATTTAACTGTAGAAACTATAATTTCTTCTTTAATTTCATCTGGGACTGACTGGTTGTACAGAAGGGTGCTATTTAATTTCCATTTGTTTCTGAAGTTCTTGTGGTTTCTTTTGCCATTAATTTCCAATTTCATTGCGCTATGGTCTAATTATATGTATGGGATAATTTCTGCTCATTTGCATTTACTTAAGCATGTTTTCTGAGCTAGCATGTGGTCTATTTTGGAGAATATGCTGTGTGCAGCTAAGAAGAATGTGTATTCTGATGTTTTAGGGTAGAACACTCTCTAGACAGCTACTAAGTCCATTTTTTTCAAAAATTTAGTGCAGTTTTAATATTGCATTGTTTAATTTTTGTCTAGATGAT
>NDGM010945483.1:0-10062 GCA_002564305.1 Octomys mimax | reverse complement strand
AGCTTAGCCAGTGGCCAGCTCAGGTGCTCAATTCCTGCTCTTGCCTGCTCTAGATTATGCTTGTGAGGGACTTTGTTTAGGAGATCTCATATGATAGCCCTATTATTAGTATTCCCATCATTATGATCATAATCCTTTCTCTGAAGTGATTTCCATAAAGTATATTTACTAAAGGAGAGGAGCACTTGAGAGCAAAAATGCTAATCCATCACCATATCACACACACCCCAGATGGCCCTGCTGTAAGTGGGAGAAGACACCATAATAATAACCCCGATTACCATCAACGCCACGCGGTGCAGATGTGGATGCGATAAAGATGCTGGGATTCTCCCATAGGAGTTCTGAAAGTCTTCCCATCCTCCTCACCACACAAAAGCTCGAATCCAGTCACAGAATAGGTTCTGTGCTCTTGTTTTCATCTCCCTCACATATCTATGCCCCAGATGGCCCCATGTTTAATGGGAGGAGAATAATAGGCACTTTGTGAGCCATTCAAGGGAAATTACAGAAATATGGAAACGGCCCTGTGTATCTTTATTTAATTTTCTCTCATTTCCCTAGAAGCATGAGTAAAAAGAGCTGCATATTTTAGCTGAGGGTACCAGTTTGACTTCTGAAGGGAAGGACATCCAAAGTGAGTTCATCTTAGATTCTTGGGTCCCAGTTGGGCTCACACATGGAGAATACAGCAAGCCTGTTTGTTGCCTGATGCTCCCTTTGCCTCCAAACACAGACAGACAGACAGACAGACAGACAGACACACACACACACACACACACACACTACACAGAGACAGACACACTGACATACACACACACACACATACACACAAATATGCCTTCATAGCTCAGATACCTAACCACAAGCACTTCAAAAATTGAAAAAATATTTTGTAGTGTTTTCCCCTGTGCTTTTAACCTAAACCATCTTGACTTAAATGAATACTGCTTCATCAGTACTAATACTGCTTATCAGAATTAGCTTTGCCTGTCAGACTCTAGAACAATAAAGTTTTGATCCTTCACTCAAGTCCAATGCTCTATCATTCAGGGAGGCAGTGTGGTGTTGAGTCTACTTGCTGAGCTGAGGGGATGAGAGAAAGGGCTGTATCTTGGCACTCAGTGCTGGGCAGGAGCCTCTTGGGTAGTACCCCCTGGAAGTCCTCCCTCACTGTGATGCTCACTAGCTCTGGGAAAGTCTGCATTCCCTGGAATTCCAGGCGTGGTAGCAGAGAATGGTCCTCACTGAACTCACTGAAAATGATGTCTGAGTTAGGAACTGGAATTTGAGACTCATGTGATCTCTGGATCACCACATTTCCAGAGTGCCAGTGAGAGTGGACGCAGGGCCAGGAGAACCGCAGATCCTGAACTGTGGAGAGCCCACATCAGAGATATACTGTAAGTAGCAGAACAAAATGTTCTCACGATGCAGGAATTGAATAAGAGACACCACCAGAGAGCTTTCTTTTCAAAATGCATAATCCAGAAGTTTAAAAAGTTGAGTACATTCACAAAGCTCACATCCGTGAGCAGTGGATCCAGGTCACAGCTGACTGTCCCCATTTCCAGCCAAGCATTCTCTCCACTCACCGTGGAGCATGGTTCATATACCATGATGTCATTCCTGCCAGTAGAAACTCAAGCAACCCCATTCTGACGGCTGAAGTTTGGAGCAGCCAGGCTTCTTGCCCCATATCCAGTTATGCTCAGTGGAGTTAGACACCGGAAGCCACAGACAGTCACCTATTGCTGACAACGGATGCTTGCTCTTTCCTTAATGAACCCTGTCTGTGTGGTTTCCATCTTTCCTAAAGGGAGTAATTACTAAGCACCTCATTCTCTCAACACCACTCCCTTCAGGGCAAGAAAGTTTCCACTATTACTTGCGCATTTGAATCAAGATAATACAGATCCTTTTGAAAAATAATAATGCATTATCCAAAGTTTTTTCCTCATTCAAATTCTATTCCTTTTTAATAATGCATACCATAGTTCAGCCCCCTTCTGCCCCCAACAAATAATCCTCTTTTCTCTACGTGTGTGCTATGTAGCATGGTATCCACAAGCATTCCACCTGATGTTTAATTATTTAAAATTGATGAGATTGAAAACATGATTTAAGTAGCCACATTTCAAATTTCTATTGGCCACAGGTGGTCAGTGATGACCACACTGGATAGAACAAATATAGATCATTTTCACTGACATATAGTTATACTGAATACTGTTGCTCTAAATGCTAAGGATAACTTGTAGAAAACAAAATCACTATCTTAAAAGGTAGAATCAGAAAGTTTTTAAAGGTAAAATGGTTTGGAAATCACAGAGACCAAGGCTTCATTTTTTAACCTTGAAATAATATTTTATTATAGCATGTATCTTGTATTTTTACTTCATATTTTCATTTTTTAAGAGAATAAAAATAGTAAAAAAAAAGAAATAATACAGAATTCCATTAAACAAAATGATAGGAATTCAACAATGGTTGTTACATTGCATATTATTGTCTTCAAATTAGTTGTTCAGATTATCAGATGAGGGCATGCAAAATTGGCCAAAAATTAAAAAGAAGAGAAAGAAATTAATCATTCACTTTTCCTTTCAGCAGCACAACAAAAATCAATAGTATAATTATCCAACCTAACACATATATTTTCTCCTTCTTTCTTTTCTCCTTTCCCACATACTGAACGCTAAAATTAGACCCGTGTCTGTCACCAAGCAATAAATTAAAGTCAAATGGATCAAAGACTTAAATATTAAAACAGAAACACCAAATCTACCGGAGAAGAAAGTTGGCAGAAATCTTGAAGATGGGGTAGGCAGAGTTCATGAACAAAAACTAAACTGCATAGGAAGTACTTCAAAGAATCAACAACTGGGATCTCACTTTATTGAAATTTTTTGGCATGTCAAAAGAAATCACCAACAGAGTAAAAGGAAGCCTCACTACTTAGGGAAAAAATTTAGTCAACTGTCCCTCAGACAAAGAGTTTCTATCTAGAATATATAAATAATTAAAAAAACAAGGCTTTATTTTGTATAAGAAAAATGTTAAAAGGATTGGCATTGCTAATAAGTGAATACAGACACTCTAGGAAAATGTTAAATGTATATTTATTTCCTGTATGTTCCACCCCAGCTTTAATTTGTAAAGATCTTCAAGAACAAAAACAACTGCTCTTTATTTCTGCATTTGTTGTAGTTTGAAATTTACAACTGATAATTATATAAAGGGTAAATAATTTATAACATTATTTTATAATAGTCATCCAGAGAGTCATATACAAAAGAGTGCAAGAAATTTGTTTTGTTTACACAATAAAGACCAAAATAATACAGCTGAGGTGCTGGATCCCACAGCAATGTCCATCAGAAATTCAACTGAAAACATAGAGTCCATGACAATGCCCCTCATGAGTCCAGCTGGAGGCATCAAACCCACAGCAATGTTTCACATAGACCTGTTTCAAGGATCTACACTGGGAAGGCCCAAAGGTCAATGGTGGAAGCTAGAATCTCTGTACCAGCAGAACATATGATCTGTGCTAGCAGGCCAAGAGATCTGCCCTGGATCCAGGACATGGTGCTCAAAGTAAAGCCTAGAAATCTCCTGAAAAGTACCACAGCCATCCTCATTGACAACAAGGTCACAAGCTCCTCTAATGATGAAAACAACTGAGTCTAAAACAGGACAGTCAGTGCGGCAACCTTTTCAAGGACATTGAACAATATACCAGCTTCCCCTTTGTATACAGGAACTGATGCTCAAGGTAAGGACCAGAGCACCCCCAAAGCAAACTATAGCCATTCTCAGGGACAAGGCCCTGAGCACCTCTGATGAAGAGAATAGGCAAGTTTATCAAGAAGGCCAGCATGACTGGCCTCTCAGGAGAACAAAGAGCTCCCTAACACCACGCAAATAACTTCATCTTTTCCTCTCCAGTTCACATTTTATGTTGTTGCCAACAATCCTCAGGTAGTCTTCCCAGACCCAGCACCATGCTGATTCAGTTCTTCTGGGATTTACAAGTTGAGCACCAGTTGTCAGTCTAACACAGTATCTCATAAGCTGGATACCACATCTAACAGACACGGAGAGAATGAAGGTAAAGGCCAGATGAATCTACCAAGACAAGTACTGGCACACATCTCCCACACAAGGGCAAGCTCAATCCAGAGGAAAGGCACAAATTTGAGGAGCTCCATTTCCCTCCCCAAAGGCTGAGAGGCTTCAGGTGTAAAACTTGACTCGGTTTTTCAGGACTGAACTAGAAAACAGCAGATCTCTGACTCTAGAAGAAACTAAGGATAATTCAGATCACTCTCCTTATGGAGGAAAAGTCCCTTGGGCTTCATTCCAGGTGCTTGGTGTACTGAACAAAGAACAAGACATGACACAGAGAGGAGACATCAAAAGTGTATAGTTATTGACAGTGGAAAAGAACACTCCACAGAATGAGACCAGCTCATCAACAGAGTCGCTACAGCCCAAAAGGGTAAAGGAAAGGAATTTTTTGTATTTGAATTTATGGACTGACCCCTCCTCACACAAATAAGCCATCACCACAGGTTTCGTCCTGTCACTCACCTTCTTTAATGCCAGGTTTAAGTTTCCCTATGGAAAACCCTACCTGGGTTCCCCAAGAGGTAAATGAAAGGCTAGGAACAGTGTCCTTTGATTGGTTGTGTGTCCACATAGAAATGGACAGTTGAAGATAGTAACTTTTTATTGTGTCTGCACACAGCACCAGATTCAAATGAGGGATTGAGGGTGTCACGTCCAGACTGGCTCCTGTGCAGTGCTCTGCAGTGCTGGAGTTGCTCTGAGTCCTGTGTTATGAACATGTCCTCAGGGGTTTCATGACCTTCCAGTTGTTTACCTGGTTTTCCTATCCCTTATCACTTATTTCAATCCTAGGCAGAAATTAAGACCCAGCAAAAGAATCATCTTCAAAATACCATCTTCAAAATTATCTTAGACCACTGTTGGTCTTGACGAGCTACTTGGCTTAATAAATAAATATCTGCAGTTGCTTCATCCCAATTTCTCTCCATGAAGGAGACTGGCTGAGAAGGAAGACAAAGAGTCAGTGACTTTTTCTGGGGGTAGTCAGGGTCATGTGATAATGGTGAAGTTTGGATTTGAGGCTGTCCTAGAGTCCCCCTTTGGGCACAGACCTTGTATATTTAGGGCATATGCAAATAAGACCATGAGAGAAAAGCACAAGTTTAATATATTGTTTAAAGCCATTAATACAGCTAGTCCAGGAAGGAAGCCAGATTTCATGGGATTTCCGGTCAACGTTAACTTCCCTCTTTGGCAAGCAGTCCATATCCTGCGGTCCACACTTGGTTTGGGCAGACGGAGGTCCTACTTCTCCCTTACCTTGTAGGCACAAGGACATCAGAATGGACTTCTGGTGACAAGGATGTATTCTCCACCGCTGTGTGTGGGGTCCCCTCCTGTGGCCTCCTCCAGCCAACCAAAGTCATCCCAGAAATTTTGTCCTTTCTCCCTGCTTCATGAAAGGCAAGCTGCAGTTAAACGTTTAAATTGCAACTTAAAGCCATTTCCTGAAAGAGTTAACATACTATAACCCATCATAAAAGGAAAAAAGACCCATTTATACTCAAATTACACAGGCGTCTCTTGTCTCTATCGGGCTCAAGAGTATTTGCTCTTAAAAGCTATTTTTTCCTCCAAAACAATAGCACAGGTGCATAGCCCTTCAGAGTACAGCATGCCCGTCCTGGGAGGCAGAAAGGGGATTTCACACCTGTTTCTTCTTTTTATTTGCTCCTGGCCGGGCTAATTTGTCCAATGCCAAGATCAGCATGGCCAAGTCTGCCAGGGAGAATTACCGCCTCACAGCACAACAAGCTCACTCTGGGCATGGGGACCGGGATTTTCTGGCTGAACGTCTATTCTGGGGATGTCTTTCTGTTTCATAGTCTATCTAAATGAGACTGATTAGTAATAATGATTTAGAAGAGGTTCAGTGTTTACTGACCTGTGAGGGAAGGAAGGAGAGAGTGAGGAGAAAGAGGGAGAGAGGAAGATGAGAGACAGAGAGAAAGGTAGTTCTGACCGGCAAATGGTACAAATTACTAAGAGGGGTAGAAAAGGAGGGACATTATTTTATACTCTGATGAGCTACAGGTGAGTGCCAGGAAAACAAACTCATCTTTTCTTCTTCTATCTCAGAAATAGATGGCTGCCTGCTCAAATATGTCCAAAGGACAGGAAGACAAAAAAGAACTCCAGCTGTGCTCAGGACATGGATGTCCCCTGTAAGTAGGCTATGCCCATCTGTGCCCCTCTACCACAAGGGCAAAGTACACCTAACAGGAAGTGACTCACACCACCCGACCAAAGCCCCAGAGTCAGGAGTGAAGAGAGCACAATTCCTTCACGTGTGCCGGTGGTCACCCTCCAAAGTATTTCCTTTATTTTGAGTCTGAGTATCCCTCATAGCTTACCCTTAATTTGCTCTGGCATAGAATGGCCACATTAGGTACATTTTAAAAAAAAACTGATATAAAGCTGGACATGGTGGCACATGCCTGTAGTCCCAGCAGTCTAGAAAGCTGGATAGAAAGACTGCCAAGTTCAAGGCTAGCCTGGACAACCTAACAAGACCCTGCCTCAAAATGTCAAAGATAAAAATTAAAAGGATTGAAGATGAAGCTCGGTCTGAAGGCCTAAAATTCAATTACTAGTACCAACAAATAGGAAAATAAAATTTGGTGAAATATTAATTAATGATATGTTTAATAATGAATTATTAGACATATAAATTTTTAAAAGTTATTCCTTACTCATTATTAGTAGTTGACATCATTCTAGCATTTATATTTTAGATGATTCTGATAATTCTGATAGAAAGCCTAGTATTCTGTAGTTTCACCAATTTCTAAGTCAGCACGAGGCCTTGCCATGTCTCTAATCAAACAAAAGGCTTAAAGAAATATTTAATTTTTAAAATAATGAGTAGTGAATTTTTGAATACAAACTTATTTTTATAGTTTATGTTGCTTATTTAAATATTTAGAATATAGTTTTAATTACCATAAAATTTACTAAACATCCACCTGTCAGTAAAGAAATGGATTATTTTTTTTTAGATTTGTGTTCTTCTAAAAGGAAAACAGGTGTGAAAACTGCAGGTATTTATCCATCAACAAAAAATAAAGGATATCTGTGAAGTGTGGAGGAAGAAGTAAATATGAATAAAATCTCAGTGCTACAATTCATTGAGTTTCCAGGCCCAATAAGCACGTAGGTCCCAAGAAAATCTTGCATTATAGCCTTTCCTCCTTGGTCTTCAAAGGCAGATCTAGCCACCACTGTCTGGACTTTATTATGGTGATCTTAGAATACCAAAAAAGGAAGTCAAGTCTGCAAAGCATTTTAAGAACTACAAAGTGACACCCAAAATAGCCAGTGGTGTAGCAGATATCTAACTCGTTTGGGGGACAGATAGGGGGCTTAGTATCCCTTAGCAAGGGGCACATTGACAGCTGTGGAGAAGACTTCAGGGTTGCGGGATGAAAAGTGGAATCAGAGAACCTTTTTCATGAGGCTGCTTTTCAGAACGGGTGGATGGCTGATAGACAGACAGATGGATGAACAGATGGATAGATGGACAGACGGACAGGCAGGCAGGAAGACAGACAGACAGACAGGCCGACGGACAGACAGATGGACAGACAGACAGATGACTCAGAACACCTACACATGACTCTCCCTGGCCCACAAAATAATACCTCTTTGTCAGCTTTTGTCATTAATAAACAATAATGTTTGAATGTCCCTCTGATAGCTCAGCATGCACCCAAGTGCTGTCCAAAAAGAGAAGCTAAGGAAGATATCAGCATTTGAATAAAACATGTTTGATCTCATTACAAACTTAATTGTGTAGATAACACATTTATCATCAGTGTTGTAGAGAAAAGAACTCCTTCAGAATAATTATGACACACATGCAGTGCTCCAAGTTGGTCTGTGTTGATTTGTATTTGTTACAGGCAGCACAGGAAACGTCACGGCTCCCTATGCATGTCCCCATTCTGTTTCAAGAGCTCAGTTCTCCGGGAACTTCATATTTGCATCTGACATGTTGTGTCCAGGTCTTTTCTTCACTGGCCAATTAGTCTCACTGAGTGGTATTTTCTGAAGAAATAAATTTTGAAGGTCATCAATATTCAAAAATGACATTGCCCCCAATCGCTTGTAAAGTGAAGACCGAGTACTTATTCAGGAACCCACGGCACTTGCAAGGCCTTCAGGTGATGTATTTTCCCTCACTCAGGCCAAGGAGATCCTCTGTATTTTTCCCCTTCTGACATGAGGGTGTTTTAGCTCTCAGCTGCAGGAGGACCACAGAGTTCTCAATCTATTTGTTAGTGAGCTTTTTTTAATTTTAGAATGCTTACAGGTTATAGAGAAATTGAAAAATCATACAAGGGGTTCCCATGCACTCCACACTCAGTTACTGTTAGTACTAACCTCTTACACTGGTATGGTAACTTTTTGAAAAAAAAAAAGATTTATCTTTTATCTTTTGAAAAGAATACAAAATGGTGAAAGAAAAAGAAAAAAAACATTAGAAACGATACACAATTTCACTAAACAAAATAATAGGAAGTCAACAATTGTTGTTGCATTAAATTATATTATCTTCAAATTAGTTGTTTAGCTTACCAGACATACACATGCAGGACTGGAAAAAAAGAAAAAGAAAAAGAAAAATCTGAGTGTGAACTGCTCCCTTCAATAGACCAGCAGAAATCAGCAGTACAATTATCCGAGCTATCTTGTGCACATACATAAATATAATCTTTTTCCCCTTTTCTTTTGTCCTTTTCCACTTTCCATTTTTTCCTTCCCATTGAACACATTCTTTCCATTTCACAGTACCTATGGTACCTTTCAGATTTTGTTTACTCTTACAGGTCCTTCTCTAGTGAAACAATATGACATTTGCACATGCGAGTCTGATTTATTTCACTTACCAGTATGGTCTCTAGTTGCATCCATTTACTGATAAAAGTCTTGAGTTTCTCTTTTCTATATCTCAGTAATATTCTATTGTGTAAAAACACCACATCTTTTTTTTTTTTTTAATCCATTCTTCAGTTGATGGGCATTTGGGTTGTTCTAAGATCTTGGTATGACAAATTGCGCTGCTATAAACCTGGGTGCACATATATGACTGTGGTATGATGTTTTCAGTTCTTCTGGAAAAATACCCAGGAGGGGAACAGCTGGGTGGAATGCGACCTCCAATCCTAGCTTTTTGAGGAATCTCTACTCTGATTTCCATAGTGGCTGTACCAGTCTGCACTCCCACCAACAGTGAAGGTTTCCTTTTCCCCACAGCCCCTGCAGCATTTGCTATTCATTGACTTCTTGATCATAGCTATTCTTTCTGGTGTGTGATGGAATCTCAGTGTTGTTTTAATTTACATTTCCTGAATGTCCAATAATGTTGAACATTTTTTCATACATTTACTTTCCATTTGTACTTCTTCATCTGAGAAGAATATTCATTTCAGATGCCCATTTTTGGATTGGGTGTTTGAATTTGAGGGTCCTGCTTTATCTAAAAATTCTTAATAATAATATATATTCTTTTGTATGCACTAGATAGTCTTTTGCCTGTGGGAAACTCAGATAATTTTTTCCCAATTTGTAGGTTTTTAAAAATTTTGTTGGTGATTTCTTTTAAGGCTCATGTGAATCTTTACTTCTTGGATGAAGAATTTATCAGAATTTTCTTTTCATCACAGGGCTCCCTGACCTTTTCTTAGCTCTTAGTGTGGTCAGCACCATGGTCAGCGACCACCAGAGTAGAGCTATTGATGAAACATCTATTGCGGATAGGGATCCCGTTGCTTTCAGCTTTTGGCTAGGAGGAGGCTCAGGTGCAACTTTCTTCGGTCCTCCCGAATCCGGGTTCATCTGACACCAGCCACCTCCAGCATGCTGCCTGTCTTAGCTAATCTTCTCTCGTTGCTGGGACAAATACCCGACACTCAAAATGAAGGAAGG
>NDGM010945479.1:0-10797 GCA_002564305.1 Octomys mimax | reverse complement strand
TGAGCTGGCCACACACACACACACACACACACACACACACACATAAATAAATAAATAAAATAATTTTTTTAAAAAAGAAAGAAAAAGGTTGTATAGAAAGCGAGCAGGGCGTGGTGATGCACACCTGCAATCCAGCACTTGGGAGGCTGAGACAGGAGGATCGCATGAGCTTAAGGCCAACCTGGGCTACACAGTGAGTTCAAGGCCTGCTTGCACTACATAGTAAGACTTGTCTCAAGAAAAAGCAGGGGGGAAGAAAAAGGATGGAGGCTGGGGTTGGGATTGAGCGGGGCATCGGGTGTTGGAGGTAAAAGGTACAGGGTGGTCAGGTTGGGGACCACAGGCTGGGGCAGAAGGAAGGGAAGGCTACACTGTGAGTGAGGTGGGGCCTCAAGGATCAGAGATGGAAGGAAGGCAGAGGGAGGTTGGAGTCCATTTCTGGGGGGAGGGTGGGCTGTCAAAAGTGGGGACTAGGGTGAGTCTGAAGGGCAAGGGTGGGGCTTCTTACATGTCCACGTCATCATAGTCATCATCGGACTCTGACAGCTGGCTCCTGAAGAATGACAGGTGTGAGCCTTGGTGGCCTCCACACATCCCAGGCCCCACCCTCACTCCAGGGGTCCTGACCTGGGGCTGCTGCTCCTGGGGTCTCCGGGGAGCTGTAAGCATGCCTGTGAGACAGGAAAGGGGTCAGCAGTGGCCCAGGGGAAGGGGGACATCTGGGGGAGCAGGGAGGCATCTTACCCTGTCAGGTGGGGGTCTGGGATCTGCTCCTTGGAGCCTCTGGAACTCCATGTGGTGCCCTGCAGTAGGAGGTGCCAACCCAGTCAAGGGCAGTGACTTGGACTGGGGAAGAGGAAACAGAGCTGGGAGCTTTGGCGTCAAGGTCTTAGAGACTGGTACTGTCCCTCAGCAAAGGGGCTCTTGGCTCATGGTGGTCTCATTTTAGGGTCAAAGTTTGGAATCCGGAGATCAGAGTAGTCATAGAGTTAATTTTCAGAGTCCACTTGGCTTTAGGGGTTCTGAGATTTTGGAGGTCTCTTATGGGGTCAGAGTACTGATGAGTTCTCATGGGGTCTGTTTGCAGGTCAGGACAGATGGGGACTCCATGATGATTTTGTAGGTCATTTTGAGGTTTTTCTGGGACATCTTAAGGGATCAGATGGTAATAAGGGTTGCTGATGGTCAATGAAGGGAAGGGGATCTTGTTACAGTCAGGGGTCCCCTGGCAGTAGGAATCTTTACTTACGACAACAGTCTGCATCTGGGATCCCCAATGAGGTGGCCCGGTGGGTGGATCTGATCCGCCGAGGGATGGCAGGGGGTGGCTGGGCAGAGAGGCAGCAGCATAAGGGCTCACGGCCCCAGGCAGCCACCTCCAGCCTGTGGGGCAAGCCCCAAGCCTCCTCTATGGTGGACCCTCTGGGACCCCCTGGTGCTCCCCTGCCTCTACCCGCTGTGGCTTTGAGCAACCTCAGGAAGGCATTCCTGGGTGCTGGGTGGAGAGCACAGCTTGAGCAAAGGCCTAGAGTTTCCTGTACCCTCGTCAGCCAAAGCCCTCACCTCAGGCTCCTCGTCTTCACTCTCACTAATGGGGGCCCCCTTCCCTGGGTTCCTCAGTTTGTCCAGAAGATCTAGGATCAGGCCTCTGTTCAGCCCAGGCTGGGACATCAGCTGATGCTGGGGGAGGGGATGGTAGGTCAGCAGACAGAAGACTGGGAGCAGGGTGGGGACAGGGGCTTGAGAATGTCCCAGGGAGGCCTGTGGGGGAAGGACCTGCTAAGGGAGGGGCAAGGAGTCTCGAAAATTTGGCAACTTGGGGAATTTTGAGAAGCTTTAAGGGAGCAGAATTCAGGATTCTCTGAACGGGGCTTCAGAACTTCAAACAGGTCCTGGAAGGGACTCGGGGTTTCCTTGGAATCGAGAGGACTCCCTGGAATGGGTCTTGAGACTGAGGAGAATGTGTAAGTTCTAGTAATTCAGGGATCTCAGAAGGCTCTAGGCTATAGTGTGGAGATTTGGGGGGTATCCTGGGAAGTCTGAGGGACAAAGGCTTTTAACAGGGTACAAGGGTTCTGTGAACTAAATTCTCAGCGTTCTTAGGGAGGGCTTCCTGGAAGGTGGGCCCAGAACTGAGGGGCTTCTCAGTGGGGGGAGGTTTACACTGAGCATCTTGGTGGCACCAGGTCGTTTCTTGGGGTTCTTAGTGAGGGTGACTTTGACAAAGTTGTGGAAGGCAGCTGACCTGGGGAGGAAGCAGGCAGGTTCTGGGGTAAGGGGAACAGGCACATTCTACAAGGTGGGGCTCTCCCTTCCCCATGTTACCCCCTTACCATTTGCTCTTTTCTTTCAGCCGGGGAGGCTGGTAGCCACTCTTGCTCATGAGGAAAAGGACTCTAGAACAGTAGGGGAGGAGCATGGAATCCAGACCCCCAAGGGGGACCCAGCAGCATTGAGGTCAGCAGATGGCAGCAAGGGACAAGTAGGACCAGGCTTGGCACTCACAAAGTGCCAGATGGCCACGTCTAAGGGAAGCCACTTATCATGTTCCACAGCCACAGCCATGCAGCAGGGGGCTCCAGATGGGGTCCCTGAGCCAGGGCTTCCTGCCGCAGAAGGCTCCAGCCAAGGCTGCTACTTGGGGAGCACAGGGAGGCCTCCTGAGGGAAACTGTGTGGTGTCTTCAGGGCCAGGGCTGAGGTCCCTGGGCCAGGGAACCTGTCACACCTGCCTACCTGAGAGGGTGCACATCAAAGAGCGGGGGCTGCAGCTCTGCTAGCTCAATGGCTGTGATACCGAGGGACCAGATGTCACACAGCTCGTTATAGCCTCCCTTCAGGGCCACTGCAGCCACTTCTGGAGCCATCCTGGGGACAGAAACCTTCAGTGCGCCAGAGATGACACAGAGAGAGGGAGAACAGGCAGGAGGAAGACGGGCTGGGCTGAGGGAGCTGGGGCCTACAGACAGCCAGATGGAAAGCGCCACAGAAATAAAGATGGACACAAAGCGCCAGGCATGGCCCTGCGAGGCTGAGCCAAGAGGATCAAAAGTTTAAACCCAGCCTGGGCAGCTTAGTGACTCAGCAAGGCCCTGTCTCACAAAAGATAAAAAATAAATAAATAAAAAGGTCTAGGGATATAGCTCAGTGTGAAGGCCCTGGGTTTAGTCCCCACTACGAGGAAGGTCCCACTTCTATCAGAGAGAAACAGAAAAAAAGAGGCAGGAGAGGGCCACAGGCTGAGAAAAGACAGGGAGAGTGAGATCAAAATAAAAACCAATACGAACACAGAAACAGGCAGAAAGGGACATTCAGAGACCAAATAAAGTCAAAGTCAACCAGAGACAGAGGCAGGGAACAAGATTCCCAGGGATGGGGGCCTGGAGGTATAGGTTGGTGGTAGGGCTTTGCCTAGCATGCACAAAGCCCAGAGTTCAATCTCCAGTACCACTACCACCAAAAAAATAAATAAAATAAAAAAAGAAATCTTAATCAAGATTCCCAGGGAACCAAGATTGGAAAAGCACTGCCCACCAGGCCCATCCAGCGTGTACCCCTCACCAGTAGGGTGTCCCAATGAAGGAGAGGCGCCTCGCGAGTGTCGCCCCAATCTGAGCTGAGATACCGAAGTCAGCTGGAGAGACAGGGAGTGATATAGTGTCTCCACCTCCCTGAACCCCGAGTCACCCTCTGTCACCTCCCATCAGCCACACTCACCCAGCCTGACCTCCCCAGCATCATTGATAAGGATGTTGGCTCCCTAGAGACAAGAGGAGGGACAGACTCTGTTAGAAACCCCTCCCCAGTCCACTGCTGCCCCACCCCAAATGCCACTCCCACTAACCAGGCCTCAGCCCCTGTGGCACGCATAGTCCAACACACCTTGATGTCCCGGTGAATCTTCTTCTGGGAGTGCAGGTAGGCCAGCCCCTGGGGAGAAGCATGGCATAGGACACCGTGAGTCTGCTGGAGGGAGAAGGGCCCTGCCACCCGTCCAAGACCCCCAGGCCTCTCCTCACCTGCAGCACTTCCCGGCAGACATAGCTAATCTGGAGCTCAGACAGGGAACCGGTCACTGAAAAGGTCAGCCCAGCCAGGCCAGGGCAAGGTTGGGTGATAGCCAGGAAGCTGGGCCCACCCACACCAGCTAAGAGAGGCCCAAAGGGGAGGGGACCCCATAGGACAAGTGGGCAGGAGATGATGACAGAGAAGGGGCTGTGCAGAGCAACAAGCCAGAGGCACCCAGACATTCAGCAGACAGCTGTTTCTGTCTACTGTGTGGCAAGCGCTAGGGACACAGCCCTGGACAAAAGAGACATCCCTGCCCTACTGGAGGACAGTCCACAGGAGACAGAGAGTAAGCAAGGTCACAAGTGAAATAGTGTGTAGGGCACTTGGCTCACATGTGTCAGGCCTCAGGTTTCATCCCCAGCACCACAAAAAAAGAAACAGCAAGATGCTAATAAGTAGCAAGAAAAAGAACAAGAAAAGACAACAGGAAATATGTGTGGGAAGGGTTATGACATTTGACATCAGGTGGTCAGCAAGGCTACTTTAAGAAGCTGATAGAGGGTGGGCACAGTGACATGCACCTGTAATCCCAGTATTCTGGGAGCCTGAAGCGCGAGGATGGCAAAATTTGAGTCGCATGTAGACAAACAGCAACTTGGCCAGACCCTGCCTCCCCACCCCCCAAAAAATTTAAATTAAAAAAAGGCTGGGGATGTGGCTCCGTGCAAAGGCCCTGGGCTCAACCCCCAGTGCTGCAAATGAAGCAGAAGGTGGAGGAAGAGGGGAAAGTAACAGCTGAGGACGTGAAGGGTCCCGTCCCACTGGTAGGGAGAAGAGGAACAGCAAGTGCAGGGGTGGAGGGCAGGCCAGTGTGGGAGGAGAGGCTGGTCATCTGGGTGAACTCAGGCCTGGAGACCTGGAGGGGGAGGGGGGCCCCCACTGGAGAGAGGTGTGCTTTCAAATGGCAAAAGGCTGAGGCAAAAAGATGGGGAAACTGGGACAGAGCCAAACAAGGCATGGACAAAAGTGTGGGGGAGACAGATGTACTCTGAGATGAAAAGAGACAGAGGGGTAAAGAGGGGACAGCTGAAAGCAGATGGTGCTCGGGGACCAGATCTTACATCAGGCTGGGTGAGTCACTTCCTTTGTGTGGGCCTCAGTTTCTCCCTGCATCTCTGTTTGTTTGTTTGTTTGTAGTGCTGGGCATGGAGCCCAGGGCCTCAAGCATGCTAGGCAAGCACACGACAATGCCTAAGCCACATTCAGCGTCCCCACCCTAGAGTTTCTTAATGAAGTTCTTCCTCCTGACATTTAAGGTCTTGGAAGAGACCAGACGCACTTCAGATATCAAGGCAATATCTGAAGACAGAAGCAAGTATCAGAGATGTGAGCAAAAGAAAAAAAAAAAAGGAAACTCAGAGAGGACATAGGTACGATGGCCCATGCCTGTCATCCGAGCATTCTGGGAGGCTGAATCAGAAGGATCTCAAGTTCCAGCCCAGCCTGGGTAAATCAGTGATTTTAAAAGATCCCGTCTCAAAACAATAGAAAAGAGCCAGGCACGGTGGTCTATGCCTGCAGTCCACTCTGGAAGGCTGAGGCAGGTAGCTCTCAAGTTCGAGTTTCACCTGAGCAATTTAGCACGGCCCTGTCTCAAAATAAAAAATAAGGGCTGGAGATGTGGCTGCAATAGCTATGGGCTCGATCACAAAAACTAAAAATAAAAAATAGAAGTGGGGAGAGGAACAATAGCAACAAGACAGAGAAGAAGAAAGGGCTGAGGATGTAATGTAGCTTAGTTCAAAAGCTCTGGGTTCAATCTCCAGCATCGCCAAAAAGAAAGAAAAATAGAAATTCAAACAAGTGAGCAGAGGCTCACCCCACCTCACCCCACCCCACCCAAATTCTCCTAGACTGAAAGACAGGCTGAGGGAGAGAACCAGAACTTCATCCATGTATTCAACAGAAGTCTGGGTACCTACTCGCCTCCAGAAAATCCAGAAATACAGAAACAGACCTCATCAAAGAGATGGAGAGGGAGCAGAGCTAGTCCCTGCACGCAGAACACCAGAGTGGGCAGGCAGGTGCCATAGGGCAGGGCCCAGGGCCTGCAGGGTCACCATGAGGTCCCCCGCATGGTCCAGGCCCAAAGAGGGGCCTGTTGGGGAAGATGTGTACCAGGAAGACAATTTCCAGAGACATAGACAAACAGACGGGGTGGTCTGGGGGGTGAGGGGGGCTGGGGTCCTGTCTCTCCTCTAACCTTGGTAGATGTCCTGGAGAGAACCAGCCCCACAGAATTCCATGCAGATCCAGAGCTTCTGCAACCTACAGTGGTCCAAGAGGAATAACGATCGTAATAGTAACAGCAGAATAATAAATTATTTTTTATATGACAGCCCTGGATCACTGTCCTCTTCTAGTCTGTTAAGAATTTTAATGTACTAGCTCTCATCTCCCAGGCCCCCTCGCCCACCACAGTGAGACCGTTCCATTCCATTACAGAGGGGGAAGTCGAGGCTCAGCCAGGAAATGGACACTGAGGGCAACTCAGCCTAAGCGTAGGTC
This sequence comes from Octomys mimax, assembly GCA_002564305.1. Classification (NCBI taxonomy): domain Eukaryota; kingdom Metazoa; phylum Chordata; class Mammalia; order Rodentia; family Octodontidae; genus Octomys; species Octomys mimax. Next base: position 4,219 of record NDGM010945479.1, on the reverse strand, counting down.
TCTGGACTCCAAGTCCAGGCTACCCTCTGCCATCCCAGGCTAACCCAGGGGGTGAAGTGGAGATCTCACTTGTTGCAGCATCTGGATGGGACCAAGGAGCTCAGGGTTTGGGGTCCAGGGAATGAGGTCATTTTGGGGGGATCTGGGAAATTATTCTGGGGATTAGAGAATTTAGGAGTTTGTATTAAAGGAGCTGATGAAATGCGAGAACCCAAAGGACAGAATGAAGAGAGATTAGTGTTAGAAGAGTTCATTTCAGATCTAGAGACTATGAAGACCAGTTTGGTGGAACCCGAGTCAGAAGTGGTGATTAGAATAGGGGGTGCCCTGGACAGAAAAGTGGGAAAGCAGATAGGGGATCAGGACAGGGGTCCTCCAGTTAAAAGTGGGAGTCTAAGGCTGAAAGGCAGGATAGGGTGTCAGGGTCAAAAATGAAAGTTCAAGACTGGGGATTAAGCTAGGGGTGCCCACTCAGAAAGCAGGGTTCTAAGTTGAGGGCTGGGCTGAGTCCCCGCGGAGGTGGGGTGAGCTGAAGATCTTCACCAGAGGTAGCTGCCATGGTAGGCCACGATGTTGGCGTGCCGGCAAGTTTTTAACATGAGGATTTCCTTCTGGAGGGTGGAGACATCGTCATCTGTAAGGAGGGACAGGAGAGAAAGGGTGGCTGTTGGCAGGGAGTTGCAGGAGAGGGACTCCCCATGTCCCATGAGGTGGAGGTGGGGTGCAGGGGTTCCCAGGTTCCCTCTCACCAGGCTCCATCTTCACCATCTTCAGTGCCACCACGTCCCTAGACACCTTGTCTCGAGCCTTGTAAAGGGGAAGTTGGTGTCAGGCGGGCTCCATTTGCCGGAGCCCCTTGATAGTATCCTCTAGCCAAGCTAAGGATTGGAACCTTCTTGGCACCTGTTCTGCCTTGGGGCTCACTCTAAAGGTAACTGGTCTGAGAGTGATGGAGACAGAGGGACTTCTCACCTTGAAGACTTCCCCATAGGTGCCGCCACCCAGCCGCTGTAACAGGTCATAGTGGTCCCGAGGGTCCCTATTAAAGATGTCAGGATCCACGAGGTCCATCCCCGGAGGCAGGAGGTGGGCCTGCGTCCAGGGGCCAGCCGGGCCTCAGGGCTCAAGCTTTGGCACCTCCTTCCCTCTTCACAAGCCCTGCACCCGCCTTGCTTCTGCGGGCTGTGGCCTTCCCCCGGCTTCTCGCTTCCTGCCCCGGCTGCAGGGCTGAGCTATGGGCTCCACCCCCCTTCCCTTGGGTTCGGAGGGCCTGCAGGAGGCAGTTGCTCTGGCACCCGCGGGACTCTTCTCCACGCCTAAGGGTCAGTGTTGAATGTAAACGAGATGCAAACGATCCTAATTATAATGGGGGGTGTTTCAGCACCTCTCCTCTCTTCTAGGCAGGACTACAAACCCTAGTTAAACCTCTTCTGCGTGCTTGAGTTTGGCTACAACCCACAATTTGCAGGTCTTCACAGGGATGACTATGTAGCACACATACCTTCCTCACTGAGGCATATATATGCACTAAAGTGTTAGCACCTGCCGGGCGTGGTGGCAGTTCACTCCTGTAATCCCAGCACTGGGGAGACTGAGACAGGAGGACCACAGCGAGTTCTACGCCAGCTGGACTACATAGTGAGACTTTGTCTCAAAAGTGTTAACTCCTACGTGCCTGCTGCAGTGTATGTGCGGTGCTTGTGCCGCGATACACGTGCGGATGTATTCGGATCATACACACACACACACACACACACACACACGACACATGCCTGTGCACGCAGGCCTGCAATGTGCACGAATAACTCGAGGCGGCACAGGTAGTGCTCGGCTTCAGACAGGGCGCGATCCGGTGGCAGCCAAGAGCCCCTCTCCTCCCCACCCACTTCCTCCGCCGCAGAACGCAGTATTTTTACCGGCTCCTACTCAAGGAACTGGGGGGAGGGGGGGGAGGTGAAAACCAGGGCCAAAGACTTGCAGCTGTAAAGGTGAGCATCCCGGATCCTGCGTCAGGAGCTCAGGCCCGAAGCAAGGAGGATCGCACAGAGGCGTCTCCTGGGACTCGATCGAGTACCAAAGTGCAAGCTACTAGGCGGATGACTGAACAAATCCGCCTTCACAACTACGCGCAGCAGGACGCACACGAACCGCCAAGGAAGAAGACTGAGCTTAGAGTACAAACACGTGAGCGTCTCGGCCTAGGGGAGGGGATTCACCAAGCCCGGGAAAAGCCCCGCCCCTAGCCCATGAAGGCGCCTGCGCATTGCAGCAGACTAAGCTTTTCTCACGCAGTTGCTCTCCGCCTGGGCGGAGCGAATGCGCACGCGCCAATTACCGCTGCTGGGGAAAAAATCACGTGGCAGCGGGAAAGCGTGGCAGCTGCGGGGACAGCCTTCTCCCGAGGCGTCCTCCAGAGCCAATGTGACGCCAGTGACGTATTTCCGTTTCCTACTTTTTTCCTTCTTCCGGTCTTCGAGGGCTGCGCGCCGCGCTGGAGCGTCACCCTAGTTCTGGTGTTGGAAGGAGGCAGTAGTCATGGCGATGTTTGAGCAGATGAGAGCCAACGTGGGCAAGTTGCTCAAGGGTATCGACAGGTCTGAGCTCGGTCGGAGGGGTGGAGAAGAGGGGAGAAGAAGCAAGGGGTGGCCAGGATTTCTGGACTTGTCCAGGGGTGTGTTTGCCCGGTCGCCGTTCTGGAGATGTTTACGGAGACAACATTGTAAAGTCCTGAAGGCTAGAGAGCACCTACTATTCCTTTTCCTTAATCGCCTGAAAATTGCACTGCGCTTCTGTTTTTAGCTCCTCGGACACAGTGCCTCCTGATGACGCCTTTGCCCCCTGATGTTGTTATTCAGCACAGGTTCACCGATGTACACACTTAGTGCCTCGCTAGCCAAGAGTCTGGCGTTAATGGACTGAGTTCTCTTCAGAAGGGAGACAAACCCGGCAGCAGAGTGGTAGCCCGGAGTCCGGGGCAGGCAGAAGCCTTAAAATAAGGAATGAATGAAGGGGAAGGGGCGATTAGGCATTGATCTAGGCAGGAGATGGGTCTTGACCATTATGGAGCCCTTCCCCATAGATGTGGGTAGCAGGAGTGTTCAGGTGGCCGCGTACACAGGCTAAGTTGACAGGCTGAGGTTAGGAGGCAGCGCGTGTAAGACCCAGGGCTCCAGTGAGGTTAGCACACCAGAGAGGTCTGGGTGTGGGCAAGTTCTGTAACAGCTTTTAGAGCTGTTTGGTTAGAACCAGTGCCCAAGGCTAGATTTAGAGACAAAGGAAAGGAGGGAGAAGCTGGTCCTGGTGACCCTTTGGCACCCTGAAAAGACTGGCTTCAGCCCCTGTCTCTTCATGGCTCATCCCTTTTCGTTCTTGTCTAGGTACAATCCTGAGAACCTGGCCACCCTGGAGCGCTATGTGGAGACACAAGCCAAGGAGAATGCCTATGATCTGGAAGCCAACCTGGCTGTCCTGAAGTTGTGAGTGTCTAGTCTGTCCCCACCTCTTACGCCTGCACAGCTAGCAAGGTGCCACTGTCAGCGAGGGAGGCGATGCTAGGGTAGCCTGCAGGATGTGGCTTCTCCTTGGTGTGCCAAGGAAGTTGGATTTTCTTGTCTTTTTGAGACAGGGCTTCACTGTGCCGATCAGGCTGGCCTTAACTCGAGGCAGTCATCCTGCTTCAGCCTCCTGAGTGCTGGGATTACAGGCATACACCACCACTTTAAAATTTTCTAAATACATGAACACACATATTTTCACAAGTAATTATAAATGAACACCCACATATTCACTGTCCACCATCTATTTTGTAAAAGTGTTAGTAGCACCACAAGCCCTCTGCCCAAATACTTAGTTCCTGACGAACCATCCCCTCACTCTGGTAACTGTTGTCATACCCTGCTCATCTGGCTTTCTGTGATCGAATACTACTCATGCTTGAATCTGGATCAGCTTAGCTCAGGTTTGTCTGCTTTGAACTGGACACAACTGTAATCATACAGCATGAGCTATTTTTAGCTCTGTTTCATAAAGCACTGGGTTTGTGACACCCATCCATTTTTTTATGTGATTGTAATTTGTTGTCTCTGTTATACAGTGTGCTACCTGTGCCGCCATTATTTTCTTTTTCTTTTCTTCTTCGTTTTTTTTCTGTTATTTATTTCCATAATTTTATTGATAAATAGCAATGAGACAGTTTCAAATCAAATTGGTAGGACAGTTT
>NDGM010945457.1:0-19013 GCA_002564305.1 Octomys mimax | reverse complement strand
AAAAAAAAAAAAAAAAAAAGAATTCTGGCTAAAATGTCACAAAGGTATATTATGCCAAAACAGGCAACTCATTCACTCTCCCAAGAAAAAACATCAGTGAAACTGTTGACTTTCCTGCTTGTTGTGCAGTGTGTAAAAGGATATTTTTTCTCCCATTCATTCCTCTGGGAAAAAATCTCCTAACATGTTCTAAGCATGCAGGTATCCTGACTGTTTCTGCTCCATGATTTCTGTTTCTAAGAGTGAATTGTTAAAGTTGTAGCCCCAGCTAAGCCCCAGCTTCTTTGGGAAGTAGGGCAACCATTGCATGTTTCCACATAGGCTGAAACACAGAAGTTTGGCTGAAACATCATTTTTGTAACAGAAATAATTCACAAAGCCCTACTATGCCAAGAGAGGCAATTCATTCAGTCTCCTACGAGTAAGTATAGGTGAAGTTCGTGGCTTTCCAGCTCATTGTGCAGAGAAACAGGAAAAGCTTGTATTTCTCAAATTCATTCCTATGATAAATGAGATGGTAACACGTACTAAGCATCCAGGTTTCCTGGTAGAGCTGATTGTTTCTGCTCCATGATTTGTGTTTCTAAAAATGAGTTCTTGTCAGAGAAAAGCCAGCTAAGCTTCAGCTTATTTTGGAAGAAGTGAGCTCCAATGTCTGTTCCCGCATATAGAGGAATACAGAATTCCGGTAAAATGTCACAAAGCCCCACTTTGTCAAGTGTGGCAACTCATTCAGTCTCCTAAGAGAAAGCATCTGTGAAATTGTTGACTTTCCAGACCTTTGAGCAGAGGAACTGTAGAAGGATGTTTTCTCTCCCATTCATTCCTCTGGGAAAGGAGCTGGTATCACATTCTAGGCATCCAGGATTCATGGTAGACCTGTTTATTTCTGCACCATAATTTCTGTTTCTAAGAACTAGTTCTTAATGGAGAAATGCCTGCTAAACTCCAGCTTTTCTGGAAATTAGGGCACCCCAATGCCTGGTCACACTTTCAGTAAAACACAGAAATCAAGGAAAAAACCTCTTTGGTAAGGGAAGTAATTCACAAGTCTGACAATACCAAGAGTGGCAACTCATTCATTTGCCAAAGAGAATGCATCAGTGAAGTTGATGATTTTCGTGCTAAATGTGCTCATGAACTGGAGAAGTATGTTTTCTCTCCAATTCATTCATAAGTAAAAGGAGATGGTAACAATCTAAGAATCCAGGTTTCCTGTTTGTGTTTGCTCAATGATTGGTGTATCTAAGTGATATTTGTTAACACAGAAGAGCCAGATAAGTTCCACATTCCTTGAGACCTCCAATGCCTGTTCTTGCATAGAGCAAAACACAGAATTCTAGCTAAAAGGTCAAAAAGCCCCACTATGTCAAGTGGCACCTCATTCAGTCACTTGTGAGACAGCATCCGTGAGGTTGGTGATTTTCCATATCGTTGTGCAGAGGAACTGGGAAGGATATTTTTTCTAGCATTTACTTCTTGGGGAAACCAGCTGGTATCATGTTTTAAGCATCCAGGTTTTGTGGTAGAGCTGATTGTTTCTGCTTCATTATTTCCATTTCTAAGAATGAGTTCTTAACAGAGAAGAGCCAGCTAAACTTCAGCTTCTTTGAGAAGCAGGGCACTCCAATGCCTGTTCATGCATAGCGCAAAAATCAGAACTCTGGGTTAAAGTCACTATGGCAACCGAAGTAATTCTCAAATACCCACTATGCCAAGAGGGCAGACTTCCGAATATAGCTTCCATGAAGGTGGTGACTTTCCTGCTCATTGTGCTAAGGATCTCAGAAGTATGTTTTCTCTCCCATTCTTTCCTAAGGGATATGAGATGGTTACATGATCTAAGCATCCAGATTTCCTGTTTGTTTTTGCCCAATGATTGGTGTGTCTAAGTCTTAGTTGTTAATGGAGAAGAGCCAGCTAATCTCCAGCTTCTTTTGGAAGCACTGCACTCCAAAGCCTGATCCTGCATAGAGCAAAAACAGAATTCTGCTTAAAACAACACAAAATCCAACAATGCCAAGAGTGGCAACTCATTCAGTCTCCTGTGAGAAAATATCCGTGAAGTTGGTGATTTTCCCAATCACTATACAGAGAAACTGGAATAGGATGTTTTCTCTCCCATTCATTCCTATAGGAACTGAACTGGTAACATGTTCTAAGCACACAGGTTTCCTAGTATAGCTGATTTTTTCTGCTAATGATTTGTGTTTTGAAGAATGAGTTCTTAAAGGAAATAGCCAGATAAACTCCATCTTCTTTTGAAAGCAGGGCACTCTAAGCACTCTAATGTTTTTTGTGGTATCCAGTGAAACACAGAACTCGGAATAAAATGTCAATTTCACAACCGAAGTAATTCTCAAAGCCAATATGCCAAGAGTCGCAACTCATTCTGTCTCCTAAGAAGAAAGCATACATAAAGTTGGTGACTTTCCAGCTCTTTGTGCAGAAAAACTGGAGAAGGATGTTTTCTTTCCTTTTCATTTCAATGGGAACCAAGGTAGTAACACGTTTTAAGCATCCAGGTTTCCTAGTAGAGCTGATTTTTTCTGCTCCATGATTTGTGTTTCAAAGAGTGAGTTCTTAATGGAGAAGAGCCAGCTAACTTGCAGCTTCTTTAGGAAGCAGAGCACTCCAATGTCTGTTCCCCCATTCAATCAAACACAGAACTCTGATTAAATGTCACTTGGGTAACTGAAGAAATTTGAAAGGACCCACTATGGCAAGAGAGACAACACACTCAGTCTCCTAAGAGAAAGCATGAGTGAAATTGATGTCTTTCCTTCTCGTTCTGATGAGGAACTGGAGAAAGATGATTTCTCTTCCACTCATTCTTTTAGAAACCAAGTTAACAGGTTTTAACTAGCCCATTTTCTTAGTGGAGGTAATTGTTTCTGCTCAATGATTTGTGTTTCTAAGAATGTTTTTAACAAAGAAGAGCCCACTAAGCTGCAGCTTCTTTGGGAAACAGGGCACTCAAAGCCTGTTCTGACATACAATGAAACACAGGTCTCTGGCTAAAATGTAGCTTTGGTATCTGTAGTAATTCACAAAATCCCACTCTGAGAAAAGAGGCAATTGATTCAGTTTACTAAGAGAAAGCATGAGTGAAGTTGGTGACTTTGTATCTCGTTCTGCAGAGGAACAGGAGGATGAGTTCTCTCACATTCCTTCCTATGATAACAGAAGTGGTAACATGTTCTACAAATCCAGCTTTCCTGATTTTTTGTGCTCCATGACTTGTGTTTCTACGAGTGTGTTGTTAATGGAGAACAGCCAGCTAGCCTCCAACTTCTTTGTGAAGTAGGGCACTCCAATGCCTATTCCCTCATAAAGCAAAACATAGAATTCTAGCTAAAATGTCACAAAGTCCCACTATGCCAAGAGTGGCAACTAATTCAGTCTCCCAAGAGAAAGCACCAGTGAAGTTGGTGACTTTCTTGCTCTTTTTGCAGAAAAACTGGAGAAGGATGTTTTCTATCCCATTCATTTCTCTCTTAACCGAGGTGGTAACACATTCACAACCTAACCCTAAGTCTCTTTTAATCTTCACACTAAAACAAACACAAAATGTATCCCCAAACTTAACCCTAAATCCTAACCTTAACATTAACCCTAAAATAACTCTATACTAACCAGTACACTGACACTAATCTTATCCCTAACTCTAATCCCATCTTAACCCTAATGTTAACCCTAAATCTATCCTGACCCTAATCTGAATCTGAACACTTACACTAACCATAGCCATAACCCTAACTCTATCTTAACCTTACACCTAAACCTAACCATGACTGTAACCAAAACCATAACTCTATGATAACTTTAACACTTACCCTTAACCTTAACCCTAAACTAACACTAGTACTAAACCTACCACTAACCCTAACACTGTTCTAAAAACAAACCTAAAACTGACTTTATTCCTAAGCCTAAATCCTAACCATAACCTTATGCTAACTATATCCTAACACTAAACCTAACTCTAACACTAATTCAAAATCCTAATGCTAACCATAACCATAACACTAACAATATCATAACCCTAAACATAACACTAAGACTAAAATCCTAAAGCTAACCCAAAACCTAGCCCTAACTCATCCTAACCCTAATCCTAACCCTAAATGTAAGCCAAAACCTAACCGTTTCCCTACACATAACACTAACCCTAACCCTAACTCTAACTATATCCTAACCCTAACCGTAACCCTAACACCAACTCTATCTTAAAAAATACACTAAATCCTAATATTAACCGTAACCATAAGGCTAACTCTATCCTAACTGAACCAAACTCTAATCATATTTCTATCCTACCCCTAACCTTAACCGTATCCTTAACCCTAAATCTAACCTTAACCCCAACTCTAGCCAAACACAAAACCTAAATGAAACTTTAACTCTAACCCTAACTTGAATCAAAAACCTCACACTAAACCTAACCCTAACCCAAAACCTAACCCTAACCCTAACTCAAACGCTATCCCTAACTATCTCCTAACACTGACCCTAACACTAAACCAATCCCTAAATTCTAATCTTAACCCTAACCACAATACTATCATCACACTAAACTTACCACTAACCTTAATCCTAACCGAAACCCTAACCATAGCCATAACCCTATCATAACCCTAACCCTAAATCCTAATCCTAACACTAAGGCTAACTTGGACCTTAAACTTAACCCTAAATCTATCTGAAGACAGAACCTATCCCTAACCCTAACCCTATCCTAAACTTATCCCTAATCCTAAAACTAAACCTCCCCTTAACCCTAGCCCTAACCCTAAATGTATCCTAACCCTAAACCTAACACAAACCATAAAAATTTACACTGATCTTAACACTAACCCTAACCCTAGCACTAACACTATGTGAACCCTAACCCTAAACCAAAGCCTCACCTTAAACACTAACCCTTAAGCTAACCCTAACTTTACATTATCTTAACACTATATCCTAACCCTAACCATAACCATAACCCTAAACCTATTCTAACTCTAACTCAAACCCTAACTCTAAATCCTACAGTAAACTTAACACTTACTCTAACACCTAACACTAACCCTTCTTATATCCAACCCTACACTAACCCCAAATCTAAACATTAACCCTAACACATTCTATCCCTAAGCTTAATGCTAGCACTAACGATAACCCCTGTAGAATGAACCTATCAATAACTCTAACCATAACCTTGTGTTACCCTAAGCCTATCCATGAACACAATACTCCTAATCCTAATTCCAACTGTGTGCCTTATTATTTTGATTACATGATTGAGATCTTAATGCAGAAGAGCCATCAAAGTTTCAGCTAATTTGGGAAGCATGGAACAATAAAGCCTGTTCACCCATACATCAAAATACAGAACTCTGGCTAAAATGTCACTTTTGTAAAGGAAGAAATTTGCAAAGCATCACTGTACCAAGAGTGGCACCTCATTCAGTCTACTAATATCAAGCATCCGTGTAGTTGATGATATTCAGGCTCATTGTGTAGAGGAACTGGAGAAGAATGTTTTCTCTGCCATTCATTCCTATGGGATAAAAACTGGTAAAATTTTCTAAGGGTCTAGATTTCCTGATTGTTTCTGCTCCATGATTTTTGTTTCTAAGAGTGAGTTCTCAATGGAGAAAAGTCACCTAAGCTCCAGCTTCTTTGTAAAGCAGGGCACTCCAATGCCTGTTCCAGCACACACTTATACACAGAACTCTGGCTAAAATGTCACAAAGCCCCACTTTGCCAGAACTCCACCTCATTCTGTCTCTTAAGAGAAAGCATTGATGAAGTTGGTTACTTTCTGGCTCTTTGTGCAGAAAAGCTGGACAAAGATGTTTCCTCTCCCATTCATTTCTATCTTAACCAAGGTGGTAACATGCTCAGACCCTAACTCTAAGTCTATTTTAACCCTCATACTAACCCAAACACTAAACCTAACCCTAAACTTAACCCTAAATCCTACCCCTAACACTAACCATAACCCTAACTCTATCCTAACCAGTACCCTAACTTTAACACTAACCCTAATTCTAACCCTATCTTAGCCCTAAAGTTAACTCTAAATCTATCCTGACCACTACCCGAATCCTAACACTAACACTAACCCTAAACATGACCCTAACTCTATCCTAACCCTACCCTAAGCCTAACATTAACTGTATCCAAAACTGTCACTCTATTCTACCTTTAACCCTTACCCTAAACCTAAATGTAAATGTAAACCTAAACCTAACCCTAAACTAACCCTAGTCCTAAACGTGCCACTAACTCAAACACTTTTCTAATATAAACCTAAAACTAATTATAACCCTATGCCCAAATCCTCATCCTAACCTACCCCTAACTGTGTCCCCAACTAACCCTAACTCTAACACTAATGATAAATCTTAATGCTCACCATAACCATAATGATAAAGCGATATAACCCTAACTCTAACCCTAAACCTAACCTAAATCTTAAAAGTAATCCAAACCCTAGCCCTAGCTCTATAGCCCTAAACCTAAACTGAACATTAATCCTAACCCTAAATGTAACCCAAACCATAAGGCTATCCTACACGTTACACTAACAATAGCCCTAATATTATCTCGAAAACTTATGTATATCCTAACCCTAACCATAACCATAACATTAACTGCGTTTTACAATTAACGTTAACCCTAACCTTAATCATAACCATAAAGCTAACTCTATCCTAACTAAGCCAAATCCTAACCATAATTCTATACTAAACCTACCTAAACCATAATTGTACCCCTAAACATCACTCTAAATTAACCTTAAAGATAGACAAACCCAAAACCTAAACCTAACCCTAACCCTAAACCTAAGGCAAACCCAAAACCTAAACCTAATGCTAATCCTAACCCTAAATCATAACCCTAACCATAACCCTAACTCTATCCTAACGAGTACCCTAACACTAATGCTAACCTTAACCTAACCCTATCATAACCCTAACATTAACTCTAAATCCCTAACCCTAACCCTAACCCTATCCTTAACTCTATTCTAAAGCTGAAATGAACACTAACCAAAATCCTAAACCCTAATCTTAACCCTGAGCCTAATCCTATCATAACAGTAACCTTAAACTTAAACCTAAATTTTAATGAAAACCCTAACCATAACCATAACCTAACCCTAATCCTAACAATAACACTCACAAGAACCCTAAACTTAACCCTAAATCTATCCAAACCTAAACCCTATCCCTAAGCCTAACCCTATCAAAAACATATCCCTAAACCTAACACTAACACAAACCTTATGCTTAACACTATCCCTAATCCTACCTGTATCCTAAACCTAACTCTAATTCTAACACTAACACTAACAATAACAATAACTGTAAAATGAATCCTAACTTTAACATCAACTCTAACCTAACCCTAAGTGAAACCCTAAACCTAACCCTAAATCATAACGCTAACCCTAACACAAATTCTATCCTAACCCTAACCATAACCACAAATTTAACCCTATTCTAATCCTCACTATAGATATATCCTAACCTTAACCCTTACCCTAAAACTTAACACTAAACTTAACATTATCACTAACCCTAAACATAACCATAACACTATCCAAACCCTAACCCTAACCCTCACCCTAACCCTAAAGACTAATCCTAAATTTAACCCTAAACTAACTCTATCCTAACACTATTCAATCCTAACACTAAACCTCACCCTAAATCCTTACAGTAAACCTAACACTAAACCTAACCCCTAACCCTTCTCATATCTACCCCTATGCTAACCGTAAATCTAAACATTAACCCTTACCCTTTCTATCCTTAACCTTAATGCTAAGCCTAACTATAAGCCCTAAACCCTGATCCCAACCATAACTCTTACCATAAACCTGTGTCACCCAATCCCTATCCCTGAACACAATACCTCTAACACTAATCCTAATGCCATGCTTGATTATTTGGATTCTATGATAGAGATATTAATGGAGAAGAACCATCTAATTTCCAGCTTATTTCTGAAGCAGGGAACACAAAAGTCTGTTAATGCATACAGCAAAGAACAGATCTCCTGTCAAAACTTCACATTGGTAACCAAAGTAATTCACAAAACCCCACTATGCCAAGAGTGGGAACTCAGTCTCCTAAGAGAAAAGATGAGTGAAATTGTTGACTTTCCAGCTTTTGTGCAGAGGAACTGGAGGAGGATATTTTCTCTCACATTCATTCCTTTGGGAACCAAACTGGTAACATGATCTAAGCAACAAGATTTCTTGGTTGAGGTCATTCATTGTACTCCATGATTTGGGTTTCTAAGGATGAGTTGTTAACAGAGAAGAGCCAGAAAAGCTCTTTGGGAAGGAGAACACCAGTGCCTGTTCCCTTACAGTGAAACACAGAACTCTGGCAAACAGTTACTTGGGTAACAGAGCTAATTCGCAACCACCCACTATGCCAAGAGTGGCAACTCATTCAGTTTCCTAAGGGAAATTATTGGTGAAGTTTTTGACTTTCCAGGTCATTATGCAGAGGAACTGAAGAAAGATGTTTTCTCTGTCATTGACTTCTATCTTAACCGAGGTGGTAACAAATTCAAACCCTAAATCTAAGTCTATTTAAACCCTCCCACTAATCCAAACAATAACCCTAATTCTAACTGTAACCCTAAAACCCAGCCTTAACACCATCTGTAACCCTAACTCTATACTAATCATTACCCTAACACTAACCCTAACACTAACCATATCATAATACTAAACTTAACCCTAATTCTATCCTGACCCTAACACAAATCCGATCACTACCCTAACCCTAACCCTAACCTTAACTCTATTGTAACCCTAATCTTAACCCTAACCGGAAACCATAACTCTATGCTAACTTTAACCCTAACGCTAAACCTAACCCTAGCCCTAAATGAACACTATCCCTAAACCTTCCACTAACCCTAACACTAATGCAAAAATAAATGTAACACCATCTTTAACATTAACCTTAAAGCTAAAACTGAATCCTAACCCTAAGTATAACCCTAACCCTATAATAACCTTAACCCTAAATTAACCATAAATCCTAACCTTAATGCAAATGTTTGCCTTACTCTATCCTAAACGAAACCATAATCCTAACCCTAACCCTAACCCTAATCATAACACAAACCCTAACCCAAAACCTAACCCTAACCTGCACCCTTACTGTAACCCTAAACCTATCATAACCTGAACCCTAACTCTACCCTAACCATAACATTATCCTGACCCTAATCCTAACCCTCACCCTAAACACTAACTCTAACCCTAACCCTAACCCTAAATATATCCTAACCCTGAATCTTAACCTAACCCAAACTGTACCCCTAAACTTAACTCTATGCTAACTCTAACACTAACCTTATTCATAACACTAACTCTAAACTGACCCTGGCCCTAAAAGTAGCACTAACCTTAACACTATTCTAAAGATTAACCTAACACTAACTCTAAAACTAAGCCTAAATCCTAACGCTAACCCAAACCCTAGTTTAACTATCTGAACCCTAACCATTACACTAACACTAATGCTAAATCCTAGTAATAACCCTAAGCATAACCCTAACCCTATCCTAAACCTAACCCTAACCTTAACCCTAAATCCTAATCTTAACAGAAGTCCTAGTACTAACTCTATCCTACATGCAACACTAAACCTAACCCTAATCCTAACCCTAACCCTATACCAAAACCTAAGCCTAACCTTAACCCAAACTTTAACCCTAAACTTATCATAACCCTAACCCTAACTCTGTCCTAACCATAACATTATCCTGACCCTAATCCTAACCCTCACCCTAAACAATAAACCTGACCCTCACCTTAAGCCTAACTCTATACTAATACTGATCTTAAACCTAACTATAACCTTACCTATATCCGTAACTCAGTGCTAACTCTAACCCTAACCATGATCATAAAGCTAACCCTAAATTCTCCCTAGACCTAAAAATACCTCTAACCCAAACACCACTGTAAAAATAAACAACACTAAACCTCAATCCTATCCCTAATTAAAACCCTAGCCTTAACTCAATCGTAACACTTACAGTTATACTAAACCTAATCCTAAATCCTAATCATAACCCTAAGCATAACTCTAACACTATCATAACCCTAACCCTAACCTTAACCCTAAATCCTAACCCTATCCCAAACCCTAGCCCTAACACTATCCTAAGCCTAAACCTAATGCAAACCCTAAACTAATCCTAACACTAACCATAACTGAAAACCTAACCATAACTCTAACCATAACCCTAACACTAACACTAATATGAACCCCAACCCTAACTCAATCCTAACCCTAATCCTAACCCTAAATATTAAACCTAATCCTAATGCCAACCTAACTCTATTCTAACCCTATATCCTAACCATAACCCTAACAGTAACCCTAAAACTAATCTAACACTAACTCTAGCTCTCACCCTAAATCCTTACACTAAACCTAACACTAACTCTACTGCTAGCCCTGAACCCTAACCCTTCTTGTATCTACCCAAAAGATGACCCTAAATATAAAAACTAACCCTAACACTTTCTATCCCTAAACGTAACACTATCCCTAAGAATAACCCCTATATCCTGACCCTAACCTAACAATAACACTAAGAATAACCCCAACCCTAACTCAATCCTAACTCTAACCCTAACAGTAAACATAACCCTAACCCTATCCTAACCCTAACCCTTATTCTATCCTAACCCTAACCCAATCCTAACCTTAAATCTTACCCTAAATCTAAACAATAACCCTAACAATAATCCTAACCATACCTGTAACTGTAACTATATCTTAACCCTAAAACTAACCCTATGTAAACCCTAAGCCAGAAAGTAACACTAAACCTAACGCTATAGAAAGAATAATCTCCAACTCTAACCTTAACCCTATTACTAAATCCTAAACCTAATCCTAACCCTAACCCTAACTCTATCCTGAACCTAACACTTACCATTACCTAAAATATTAACACTAACAATCCTAGCACTAACCTAACCATTAATCCTAACCCTAACCCGAACATTAACTATATCTGAATCCAAACCCTATTCCTCAACCTAACCCTATCCTAACTGCAACTGTAAAATTAATAGTAAACCAAACACTAAACCTAAATCCTAACTGTAACACTAAGCCTAACCCTAACCATAACCTAACCCTAAATTCTAACACTAATGGTAACCCTAGCTCTATCTTAAACTTATCCCTAACCCTTACACTAAAACTAAGACTAACACTAAATCCTCTCCCAAACACAAAGTTTAACTCTTTCCTAACCCGAACACCAACCCAAATCCTAACTCTGTTGTAAAGCTGACCCCAATTCTAATCTTAACCATCAACACTAATCTTAACCCTAATACTAACACTGACACTAACCCTAACCCTAACCCTAACTCTATCGTAACCCTATCTCTAAACATAACATTAACTTTATCTTTAAACTAATGCTAATCCTAACTGTAACCATAATCATAAAGCTAACTCTATCCTAACCAAACCAAACCCTAAACCTGATTCTTACCTAACCCTACCCCTAACAGTAAACTTACCAATAACCCTAACTAAAAAGTTAACCCTAAATCTAGCCAAATCCAAAACCAACCCTAATCTTAACACTAAACCAAAACCTAACCTTAACCGTAATCTTAACCCAAACCATATCCTAACTCCATCCTAACCCTGACCCAAACATGAACCCTAACACTAATCCTAATCGTAACCGTAAGTCTAACCCTAACACTAAACTAAAATCCTAACCTTAACACTAATGCTAACCCTAACTTTACTAACCCGAAGTTTAACCCTAACACTAACCCTAAATCCTAACACCAACACTAACCCTAACCCTTTCCTAATCCTAAGCGTAAACCAAACTCTGTCCTAAACCTGACCCCAATCCTAAATCTAAATCAAAACCCTACTCTTAACTCTTACAATAACCCTAACACAAACTCTATCCTAATCATAAATCTAACAGTAACACTAACCCTATCTTAAAACTAATGCTAAAGCTAAAGTTAACAATTATCATAAAGTTCGTTCTATATTAACCAAACCAAACCCTAACCCTAATTCTATCCTAACCCTACCCCTCACTGTAACATGATCCCTGATCCTAAATCTAAACTTAAACCTAAATATCGGCAAACTCAAACCCTAAACATAAGCTAAACCTAACACAAAGCCAAAATCTAAACCTAACCATGATCCTAACACTAACACTAACCAGAACCCTAAACTTAATCCTAAATCTATCTGAACCCAAAGGCTATCTTTAACCCAAACCCTATTCTGAACCTACACCTAAACCTAACTCTAACACTAATCCTACCCTTAACACTAGCCCTAACAATAACTGTATCTTAAACCTAACCATAACACTAACACTAACAATAAAAATATTAATAAATGAAAAAGTGAATCCTAACCTTAACAACCTTAACCTTAACTCTAACCTAACCCAAAACAGAACTTAATCCTAAACCTAAATCCTAATGCTCACACTAGCACTTACTTTATCCTAACCCTAACCCTAACCCTGAATCTCTCCCTATACTAACTCCAACCCTAACCCTAACTCTATCCTAACACTAACATTAATCCTTAACATGAAAATTAAAACTAACTCTATCCATAACACTAACTGTAACTCTAACACAATCCAAACCCTAACCCTAACCTAAACCTTACCCTAAAGATTAACCCTAACTCTAACCTAACACTGACTCTAAGTCTTAATTTGACACTAACCCTAACCCCAACTCTATCCTAACCACTACTCTAACATTAAGCCTAACACTAACCTTAACCCTAACCCTAAACCTAAACCTAACCCTATCATAACCTTAACCTGAAGCCTAATTCTATCCTGACCTTAACCGAAATACTAACATTATCCCTAATACTAACCTGAACCCTAACTCTATTTGAAACCAAACCCTATCGCTAACCATAACCCCATCGTAACCCTAACCATAAAACTAACAGTAACCCTAACTCTAAACCTAAATTCTAACTTTAACACTAACCCTTATACTAACCCTTACCCTATGATAAGCCTAATATTAACCCTAATTCTATCCTGACCCTATCCCAAATATAAACACTAAGCCTAAACCTAACACTAACCCTATCTCTATCTCTATCCTAACCCTGACCTTAACCTTAGCTCTGTTCTGACACTAACCCATATCCTAATACTAACCCTAACCTGAATTCTAACCCTAATTCTGTCTTATCCGTGACACTAAACCTAACCCTATCTGTACTCCTAACCTTAACTCGGTGCTAACTCTAACCCTAATAAAACCCTAGTCCTAAACCTACCATTAACCATAACACTATTCTAAAATAAACTTAACACAAACTCTAACCCTAAGCCTAAATCCTAACCCTAAACCAAACTCTAGCCTTAACTCTATCCTAACCCTGACCCTTACTCTAATCCTAACGCTAAATCCTAATCTTAACCTTAAGCATAACCCTAACCTTATCATAACTCTAACAATAAGCTTAACTCTAAATCTTAACCTTAACCCAAACATAGCCTTAACTCTATCCAAGCCATAACCCTAAACCTAACCCTAACCCTACTCCTAAAACTAATCCTAAACTTAACTGTAACTCAAACCCTAATCCTATCCATAACCTTACCCCCAATACTAACACTAATACAAATACTGACACTAACTCAATCCTAACCCTAACCCTAACAGTAACTGTAATGCTAACAGTAACCATAATGCTAACATTAACCCTATCATAACCCTATCCCTGACTCTACTGTAACTGTAACTCTATCTTGACCCTACTCCTAACCCTAAACATAAACACCAACACTAACTCTAACCATAACCCTAAATTAATTGGAACCCAAAACCTAACTCTAATACTTATGCTAACCATAACCCCAAACCTAACTTTATCCTAAACCTAACCCTATTCTTAACCCTAACCATTCTCTGACCGTAAATCTATCCTAACCCTAACCCTGACACTAATGCTATCCTAACCCTAACTCTAAAACTAACACTGAACCTAACACTATACATAAAATAATCACAGCTCTAACCCTACCCCTAACACTAAATCCTAAACCTAACCAAAAACCTATCCTTAACTCTGTCCTAACCCTAACCCTAACTGTATTCTGAATCTAAACCTTACCATAACCCTAAACATTAACTGTAACTGTAATACTAACACAAACCATAACCCTAACCTGAACTCTAACTCTATCTGAATTCAAACCCTATTCCTACCTCTAACCCTATCCTAACCCTAACTGTAAAACTAACAGCAACCCTAACCCTAAACCTAAGTCCTAAACTTAACATTAATCCTAACCTTAACTATAAGCTAACCCTAACCTTAGCACTGTGTCCTAACCCTGACCTCAATCCTAATTGTAATCCTAAATGCTAATCTTCCCACTAACACTAACACTAACACTAACACTAACACTAACTCTATCCTAACCCTAACCTTAACACTAACACTATCTTAAAACTAACACTAACAATAACTTAAACATAACCATAAAGCTAACACTATCTTAACTAAACCAAACTCTAACCCTAATTCTATCCTAAAGCTACCCCTAACCGTAACACTATCCTTAACCCTAACTCTAACCTTAACTCTATATCTAGTGAAATCCAAAGCTTAACCTATCCCAAAAACTAACCTTAACCCTAATCCTAACCCAAATGCTCTCATTAACTATGTCTTAACCCTGAATCTAATACTAACCTTAACACAAAATCCTAATCTTAATCCTAACCCGACTCCTATTATAACTTTAAAAATAACCCTAACCCTAAATCCTAATCCTAACCCTAACTCTAACACTATCACAACCTGAACAGCAACCCTATTCCTATCGTGACTATGAGCCAAATCCTAACACTAACTCTATACCTATAAGTAACCCCAACTCTATCATAACCTTGACCCTAAACCTAACCCTAAATTCTGCCTAACCATGACTGCATGATAACTCTAAATTTAACCCTAAACCTAATCTTAACCCTAAACTAACTCTAGCCCTAAAACTACCACTAAGCCTAACACTATTCTAAAAGTAAAACTAATCCTAACCCTAACCTTAAACCTAAATTCTAATGTTAACCCAAACCCTAGCCCTAGCAATAATGCTAATACCAACCCCAACGCTAACTCAATCCTAACTCTAACCCTAACAGTAACCCTAATCCTAAACCTAAACCTACATCTATCCTAACCCTAAAAATATCCTGACCCTAATCCTAACCCTAACCCTAAACACTAACCCTAACCCTAACCTTAATGCTGTTTCCAATCTCAAAACCTAACTGTAATGCTTACCTTCACCCTAACTGTATCCTAAACCTAACCCTAACACTAACCCTAAATCCTAACCCTAAGACAAAACCTATCCCTAACTCTATCCAAACCCTAACTTGAAAAGTAACCCTAACTCTATCCTCAACCTAATACTTACCATAAACATTAACCTTAACCATAATACTAACACTACCACTAACCCTAACCCTAACCTGAACCCTAACTCTACCTGAAATGAAAACCTGTCCCCAACCCTAACCACATCCTAACCATAACTTTAAAACTAACAGTAAACCTAGCCCTAAACCTAAATCCAAACTTTAATACAAACCCTAAAGTTAACCCTAACCCTATCATAAGCCTAACCTTAACCCTAACTCTACCCTGACCATAGGCCAAATCCTAACACTAAACTTAAATCTAACAATAACCCTAACCTTAACTTTATCCTAACCCTGACCTTAACCCTGACTCTATCCTGACCCTAACCTGAATCCTAACACTAACCCTAACCCTAAACCAAACCCTAACCCTATCCTAATTGTGACACTAAACTTAACCGTAACCGTACCCCTAACCTAACTCTATCCTAACTCTGACCCTAGGCCTAACCCTAACCCTAAAATAATCCTAGCCCTAAACCTACAAATAACCCTAACACTATTCTAAAATAAACCTAAAACTAACCCTAACCCTCAGCCTAAATCCTAACCATAAACCAAACCCTAGCCTAACTATCCAAAACATAACCCTAACCCTAAAGCTAATCCTAACACAAACCCTAATCCTAAACATAACCATAACCCTAACATTAACATTAATACTAACCCTAACACTAACTCAATCCTAACCCTAACCCTAACAGTACCCATAACCTTAACTCTAGCCTAACCCTAACACTAATCCTGTCCTAACCGTAAACCCAAAACCTAACACTATACTAAAAATAACCTCAAACCTAACACTAACCCTAACCTTAAATCCTAACCCTAACCCAAAACGTATCCCTAAATCTATCTTAACCCTAACCCTACATCTGCCCTAAACCTGACCTCAATCATAATCTTAACCCTAAACACTAATATTAACCCATAAAGTAACACATACACTAACCATTACCTTAACCCTAACATTATCCTTACACTAACCCTAACTCTAACACTACCCTACATTAAAACTAATGCAAACCCTAAACGTAACCATAACCATAATGCTAACTCTATCCTAACCGAACCAAACACTAACCTTAATTCTGTCCTAAACCTACTCCCAACCGCAATCCAAGCCCTAAACCTAACCCTAACCCTAACCCTAAATCTAGCCAAATCGAAACCCTAAAGCTACCACTAAACCTACACCTAAAACAAAACCTAATCATAACCCTAATCCTAACCTAAACCCTATTGCTAACTCTATCCAAACCCTCACCATAACAAATACCTTAACTCTATATCCTAATCATAACCCTGACCCTAATCCTATCACAACCCTAAACTTAAACTTAACCCTAAACCTAAATACTAATCCTATCCAAAAACCTAACCATTACCCTAAAATAACCCTAAACATAACTTTAATCCTAACACAAACACTAATCTGAACACTGAACTTAACCCTAAATTTACACTAACCTAAACCCTATCCCTAACCCTAACCCTAATACTAACCCCATCCTTAACACTAACCCTAACCCTAACTGTATCCTAACCCTAACCCTAACAATAACAATAAAAGTGAATCCTAACCTTAACAGCTAACCCTAACTGTAACTTAACCCAAAGCTGAACCCTAATCCTAAGCCTAAATCCTAACATTAATGCTAACACTAACTCTATCCTAACACTAAACCTAACTCTAAAACTATACTTACTCTATTCCTAAATCTAACTCTATTCTAACCCTAACCTTAACACTAACCAAAAACCTTAGCACTAACTTTAACAGTAACTCCAACCATAACACTAACCCTAACGCTAACAATATCCAAACCTAACTCTAATCCAAAACCTAATCTCAAATGCTAACCCTAACTCTAACACTAACCCCAACCCTAAATCCTAACCATAACACTAACCCTAATACTAAGCCTATCCTAATTACTACCTTAACACTGAATCTAAATTTAACCCTAACACTATTATAACCCTAACAGTAAGATAAATCTATCCTGATATTAACCAGAATTATAACACTAACTCTAACCCTAACACTAAACTATCCTTAGCTCTAAACCTACCTCTAACCCAAACACTATTGTAAAAATAAATGTAACACTAAACCTAACTCTAACACATACACTAATGCTAAATCCTAACCCTAAGCATAACTCTAATGCTATCATAATCCTAACATAAACTTAACCCTAAATCCTAACTCTAACCCAAACCCTAGCCCTAAATCTATCCTAACCCCAGACCTAACCCAAATCCTAAACATAATCCTAATACTAAACGTAACCCAAAACCTAAACAATACTAACCGTAACCCTAACACTAACACTAACACTAATACTAACCCCAAACCTCACTCAATCCTAACCCTAATCCTAAAGACTGACCCTAATCCAAATGCCAAATTAACTATATTCTAACCCTATAACCTAACCCTAACCCTAGCCATAACACTAACTCTAATGTAATCCTAAATCTAACCCTCACCCTAAATCCTTACCATAAACCTAACACTAACTCTAGCCCCAAAGTCTAACCATTCTAGTGTATACCCCTATGATGACCCTAAATTTAAGCATAAACCTTAACACTTTCTATCCCTATCCTTAATGCTAACCCTAATAATAACCCATATACCCTGACCCTAAACCTAACTCTAATAGAAACCCTAACACTAATGCTAATAATAACGATAACCCTAATTCAATCCAAACCTTAATCCTAACAGTAACTGTAACCCTAACCCTATCATAAACCCAAAACTAACTCAATCCTAACCCTCACCCTAACAGTAACTGTAACACTAATCCTATCATAACCCTAACCCTAACTCTATACTGACCTTAACCTTATCCTGAACCTAATCCTAACCCTAACACTAAACACTAACCCTAACAATAGCCCTAACCGTACCCTTAACAGTAACTACATCCTAATCTTAACACTAACACTAACCTATCCTAACCCTATTGCTAAAAGTAACACTAAACCTAAGACCATATAAAGAACAATCACAAACCTAACCCTAACTTGAACACTAAATCCTAATCCTAACCCAAACTCTCTCCTGAAGCTAGCATTTATCATAACCCTAAGCATTATCCTTAACCCTAATGCTAACCTGAACACTAACCTTAACCCTAACCTGAACTATAACTCTAGCAAAATCCAAACCCTATCCCTAACAATAACCCTACCCTAAACTTAACCTTAAAACTAACAGTAAACCTAAATCTGAACCTGAATCCTAACCTTAACACTAACCCTAATCCTAATTATAACCTAGCCCTAACCCTAAGCCTAAACCTAACCCTAAATCCCAACCCTAATGATAACCCTGACTCTATACTAAACCTATCCCTAACCCTTACTCTAAAACTAAGATTAACACTAAATCCTCACCTGAACCCAAATCTTAACAGTTTCCTAAAATTATCCCTAATCCTAATCCTAACTCTGGCCTAACCCTCACCCAATCCCAAACCGAACCATAAAA
>NDGM010945438.1:0-13429 GCA_002564305.1 Octomys mimax | reverse complement strand
GGCCAGATAGTTTGGTGGATTAAAACACCTGCTTAGGCAGATACAGGAGTCAGAGATTCGATCCGCAGCCTGCCTTGTCAGCCCCACCCCTGGGGCATACTGAGACAGCCATTGAGACTGGGCATGGTGGCACATGCCTGTAATCCCAGAGCTTGGGAAGCTGAAAACAGGAGAATCACTATGAGTCCAATCTAGTAGTGAGACTGTGTAGAACCTGTAGACACCCCCTGAACTAAATCCAGAGAGAGAGAGAGAGAGAGAGAGAGAGAGAGAGAGAGAGACTAGGCATGTGGCTCAGTGCCAAGATCCTACACTCAATCCCTAACAGTGTAAAACAAAAACAAAGAAAAAAACCGTGTATTTATCTTGATAAGATATAGTTACATTGAATTTCTTCAAATGTATAGGTGGAAGTAAGTGAACATTTACACTTTATTAGCAGAGTCATAACTAAGTTATGACTCAATAGGTGTAGCACAACGTACATTTCTTATTACTTTCTAAAATTTTAAGAGATCTATAAAAAATAACATCAAATGTTGCTTCTGCTTCTAAACACCTGTTTTTGTATTTATTCTTAATGGTCTGATAAGATATATAAAGTTATACTGTTATTCATTTGGAGGTTAAAGAAACTTTATGGGATGTATGAAAACTGGGTGAATCCAACGAGAAAGATAAAAGCTCAATTAAATATAACTTAAAGTGGATATTATGAAAGAAAAAACAGACAGGGAATGTGGCTCTTCCTAATGTCTGTATCAGCCATCACGAAGGCAAAATGGAATAGTGCCTTACTGCAGGATCTTTTTCATCTTGAAATCTCCATTTTGCTCTGTATCCTTCAATGGTTTTCTCTGGTCTTCCAGCTCACATCAAAAAGAAACTATAATTGCTTAAGAGCTCTTCACAAGGGCTTTCTCAAGTTCACTTTCAGCCCAGATGTGAGACTCTCACACTCAGGCACATCTCTGCTCTTTGCCTTTTGGTGCTGTTACTGCATTTGAAAATGTTTTTCCTTCAACACTGGCCTTGAATACTTCAGTTTCAAATCATCACTTTTTCCCACCTATTATTTTTCTGACACCTTTCAAACCACACCCACATATATACACACACATAAACTATTAAAATAGCAATATTTAAACCTCATGTGCCACTGGGTTGGCATTGTGTACTGATAACTTTTAGAATCAGAGCATCTGGATTTAAATCCTGATTGCACTACCTGTACACTGCGTGATGCTGAACAGGTTGCTAAACTATTTCTGGATTTTGGGTCCTTCACCTGGAAAATGGGAGACTTAAAAGTACTTATTTTTTTAAAGTGCTTATGTCACTGCTCTACCTGTTGCCATGAGAGTAGAAAGTAAAAGGGCATTATTATGGTTTATCTCTAAGGTGTCTCCCACAGACTCATGACTCTCATAAGTGGAGCTCTTATGAGGTGACTGGATCTTGGGTGTGTGATGCTGGATTCATCCACTGATGAATTTGTAGCTTTTATAGGTGAATGTGATGTTGGGAGGTAAAGACTGATGAGAAGAGACTGTTCCCTGGGAGGATATATTTCTCTCTCTGTCTCTCTCTCTCTCTCTCCCTCCCTCCCTCCCTCCCTCCCCCATTTCCCAAGTGCCATGCTACCATGAACTGTTGTGTATCCTATAGCTCCCTATGGAATAAAACATCTAGAAATTGTGAACCAGAATAAACCTGTCTACCATAGAGTTGTATCAGTTATTGTGTCCAATCAATGAGAAAGTAACTAAGACAGGCATGCAATGTGCTTAGGGTAGTGTTTCACAGGGAATATGACTGCAGAAAAATGAGTGCTACACAATTATTGCCTTAGTATGTTTCCTGTAGAAGGAATCAGACCTAGATTGCAAGGTTACTATAAAACTTAGATCATAAGAATGCTATTTATTGGGCTGGGGAGATAGCTCAACGGAATAAGTGCTTGCCTGGCAAGTGCAAGGTCCTGAGTGTGATGCCTGGTACCACACAAAAAGAAGAGTGCCATTTACTGAATGCCTATTTTATGTGCAGAATAGGAACTGTCAGAAAGCAGGCATGCAAGAAACAGTAGTCTTTATCCCCAGCAAATGACTTCTCTATTCCATGGTTGCTTCTCTCATTTGAGCACTGCTTTTGCTCATGTAGTTTTGCTTTTGTATATTAACTGCTATACTGCATCTTTAAAACTAACTTTAAAGTGCTGATGTTGAATGAACTCCAAACAAATCAAAGAAATGTGAAAAGTAAAATCGTCAGATAGCAGCTGTGCTCTCGGGGGAAAACTGTCATAAGTAGAGGCTCATGTCTCAAGCAGCTTCTTCTAAGTCCACAGTGAACACTGCAATAGAGATTACTGTCTGGCTATTAGACACCTGAGAGCTGCCAAAGAACCAGAAAAGCTAGATGTTCTGTTCAGAGTCATTCTTCTTAATCACAGGACGTCAAGTGTAAAGGGAGATCACCTTCCTTCTTTACCACTGCGGCCACTTTTCATTTCACTCTCTCCACTTGTCCCTTAGAATCCCGAGCCTGTCAGAGCCTAGGTGTGCCTTCCTCCCAACTCTAGTCCTAGGCTTGAATCAGCTCCAAGTCTTTCCTGCATAGGAGTCACCTATCCACAGTTGGCATCTTCCAGGGAGGGGAAGTGCACCTTATCAAGAGGCTGCTGAGAGCAGCTGGAGACACAAACTTGTGTCAATGGAGACATTTTCCATTTGATAAACCAATGGTCACCTATATTTTTCTCTTAAAATCTAAACCATCCTCTGGCTGCTTCAGAGATCTACTGCCCGCTTTCTGTTGGACTAACAGCTGATCCACTGTTTAGAAGGAGGTTCCATACTAGAAGGAGGTTCTAAAACCACTTTTATGTTTATTTACCCATTCAGCTGAAATTCTAACTTGATACATGATCAATAAAAATATTGTGGTGAACATCAGGACAATGAAGACTCTGTGATATGACAGTTCTTGCTCTCTAAGGTGTCCTTAAAGAAACACGAGTCTTGGGTAGCCATTAAATGCCTTCACATTGGGCTTCACATTGTTATTCATCAGACTAATTGTTGCTGTTTGCCTTTATCTGTTCAGGCTGCTTGCCTCAAACATCACAAACTGGTTGCTTTATAAACAGTAGAAACTTTAAAAAAAATTAACAAAAAACAACATTTACTTGAGAGAGAGTATAGCAATAATTGATACGACATTAGATGCAGCACACATTTAGAAGACCAGAATGATAGGCATTCTAAGCATGGTTTTAGTCACAGTTTGGGAGGCTAGAAAGCCCACGATCAGAGTGCTGGCAGATTCCTGCTCTGGGAGAGGCTACTTTCCAGCTATAGGTGACACTGTCCTGCAGTGTTCTCACATGGACTATCCTACAAAGGCACTAAACTCATTAATGAGTGCTCTGCCCTCACGGGCTACTCACCTTCCAGATGCCTCGCCTCCTAAGGTTGTCATTATTGGTAACTAGGTCTTCACCATAATAATTCTACAGAATAAAACTTTCATATCCTAGCAATGTTAGAGAACCATGGGATCTGCATGCCGACCTTCATTCATTCACTCATCCATTCACTGAATAACTGTGAGGTGTAAATATTTGACATAGTTTTATAGGCAATGGAAAATATTTCTTTCAGCATAATATTGTGTAGTATGCTCCTTATATCAGCCCCTGCAAACAGCAGGCTGTAGTAATTCATGTTTGAAAAACAGAGTGGAGGAGAACATTACTTAGAAAGATGAAGGGCTGGCCAAATAAGTAGCTTAGCAGATTAAAGCACCTGCTTAGGCAGATGCAGGGGCCAGGAGAATTTCCAGGCCTGTTGGCCCTGCCCCTGGGGCATGCTGAGAAGGCAATTGAGACTGGGTGTGGTGGCAGGCCTTTAATCCCAGAAATTAGGAGTCTGTAAACAGGAGGATCACTACAAGTCCTATCCATTCAATGAGATCCTGTGGACCCCATAAACCCTGTCCTAAAAAATACAAAAAAAAAAAAAAAGATAAGAACAAAAGTTGCATTATTGCAAATATCCCCTTTGTTTTTTGAACCATATCTCCTCTGTTCCAATGGATTTCTTCCTCTGGTTCTTTGAAGTTTGTGATCTTCAGCATATCTTCTATGCAGTGAAGGATTCTAGTGTCTGGGCCCCTTCTTCAGGTCAGAATCAGTAAATCCACTGGTACACACCTTGGTTTAAAGATTTGCAGATCAATTATAGGAAAACTGAAAACAATCCTGGGAAAAGGGAGGATCTTGTGCTAATCATTTACTGTGTTCGCTAGATGAGGAAATGGAATGTGCTGGGCAGTAGTGTTCCAGTACCACTGTATGCAGAAAAAGATGGAAATGAAACTTTGTCGCAATTTGGGGAGGACATGACTTTAGAACTTAATGTTTAACCAGAAAGTGCAAAGTGTTCACTCACTGAAACTGTGTTGTGCATCTATCTCCAATGTGCCACAATCAAATGGCAGGAGCGCACCTCAGGTTCAAGCACTTGGCATTATGGCTCATGCATTCCAGCAAGGATGAGAAGCACATATTACAAGGCATCTCTCTTTGTCAATAGAAATAACTTTCTGTAGGATTCTGGCTTATCTTAGGGGGTTTTGAAAGATGGTATAGGGAACCAGGGAAGTGATCTCAGTTGGACATTACCAGAGAGCAAAGATATTTTTATGATTGAGAAGCCCAGGAAATCTTACAGAGAAGGCAGGAAAAGTAGAGCAAGAATAAAGCTACGACTGGTAAAAAAGAAAAAGGCAAAGTGATATTAATTTGTCATATTAGCCAGGATAGGGGAAATGTTTGATCACATTTTGTGCCTTTCAGTGTTTGCATATTACTTGCGTTCGGATGTAACCATGGAATTGTCTTGCTTTTTGTCTTGAGGCATTGTGTTCACAATATAGTGTTGTTTGGTGCCGATGTTCTGTGCGGTTCACCTTGTTCAACAAAAGAACCTGAAGAACTTTGCCTTAAGTATGACGCCAAGTCTGAACCACTTCTAGTCCAGGCAGATAAGGCCAGGTCAGCTCCCTGATGTCAAGACAGCTCTGCTCTGTCTCCCTCCTGGACATTTGTGGTGCACTTGAGAACATACTCATGAAAAGGCATATGGCAGTGTGTCCATCCACTTTGGGAGAAGGATAAAGAAAAAATATCAGTAAACTTAGTAATCAAGTTAAGAAGCATATTACCTTAAAGACTATACCATACCTGTCATTTGAATGAGGCAAAGTACAGACAAAAAGATGAATAAAGGATGGATAGAGGGAGGCAGCTGAATGGGTCTCTTGCCAATGGGAAATTGTCCAAGATACTAGGAGTGAGGGTTGAGGCAGAAAGGAAGGTGAAATAAGTAGAATAAAGACATGCCATGCACAGCACCTTAATGACCTCAATGAATTTAAAAATGCTATGGCACAAACAGGAGTTAAAATTAATAGTATCAGGGCCAGGGATATAACTCAGCAACATAAGTGCCTACCTGGCCAGTGCAAGGTCCTGAGTTTGATCCCTGGTACCATAAAAGAGATTAATAATATCAATGAGAATGAAAACTGGGAAAGGTAAATTGGAAGTGGAGGGAGAGAGGGGAGGGAATGGGAAAGAAAGTATGAGAGGAAATGAATTATATTTTATACATGTATCCACTCCCCAGAGTAACGGTAAATTACATGTACTGCAAACATGTACTGATAAAAAAATTAAAAAGAGGCATATTGACATACAATAAATGCTCAAAAGAAAAAAGATGAATAAAGTAAAAGGAATAGAAAGTAGGTGTAGGTATAGAGAAAAAATATAGCTTTAAATTGGGTGATCAGGGTAGGTCTTTCTGAGCAGGTGAAATTTGAATAAAGGCTTAGGATAGAGGGAAGAAGTCGAGCAGTATGAATAGCTAGAGGATTGTGGGTTCAATTTCAGAGGAATCATCATAATAGTCAGAGTGGATTCCTGACAAAATTTAGAAATAGTCCATAGGCAATTGAGCCCATCGTCTGCCTCCTGTCTGGTTCTGTGGCCCCATTCACCTCTCTGGGGCTGTTCTGCCTCAGACCCTGGAGAAAGGGCTGAGATGAGGAGTATAGGAAGCACAGGCCATCTAGGCTAACGTTTTTTTGTTTTGTTTTATTCGGAACTGGGGATTGAACTCAGGCCCTTGCGCTTCCCAGACAAAACCTTCTTCTACTGAGCCATCTCCCCAGCCCCCATTTATCCTTAATTGTTCTGTTGTCTGGCCTCAAGGCCGTGGGTAATCTCCATTCTCACTGCATTCCACAGAGCTGCTAACCCCAGCTCCTGCCCTCTGGAAGAGCCAGCTGCATACTGCCTTTTCTTGTCATAGAATTGCATGTGCTCCATTTTCACTGTAGCTAGAGTTCTGCATTCCTTCTTAGGATCAGTCAAAGTGCTTCACATTCTAGCTTCTGAGCAGAGTCATTGTGGGGTTTCTTCTACTCATTCTTTGCTCTGAGCATAATCATGAGTATAATGTGCATTCTCTCTAATATGCATTAACACTAATTATTTGATGGAAAAGTATAAAGACAAGTTAACAGTTTGTCTATACTTTATTAAGATCACTGCTTGTGATCGGGCTCAATCTTGTGATTATTTTAGTGTTCTTGCATCTAGGTAGGCCCAAGTGCTTTCTAATCTTGTTGCTGTATAAACCAAGAACATGCAGAAGATGTTTAAAAGTGAAAATTATTGTCCCTAAGAAACATAACTAATCCCCTTCTGTGGTAAAGCAAATAACACTAAATTAAATGTGTGCCTATCACAAAAACATAAGACAGAATAGACATTTTCTACAAATAAGCAACACAGCAGCAGCAGGAAAAGTGCATTCCATGACTCTCTGAGTTGACTGAAGATTCTTGTCTATGCCTACATCTTCAATGGCAGTGCAGTTTTACTATTTTATCTTCTAGAAGATTAAGTGTTCCTGTCTTAAAATTTATATATTTGATCCACAGTGAGATTCCATCTGAGTCCAGAAATAAATCAAGGAATCAAATAATAACAAATGCCACTGAGCCTGCAGGGAAAAAGGAAACATTCTGCACTGATGGTGGGAATTGAAACTAGTACAACCACTATGGAAATCAAATCAGTGTGGTGATTCCACAAAAAAATAAAGCCAGTAATTTCATTCCAACCAAATACACCTCTTCTAGTTATCTTCTCCAAAGAGTTACAGATATCATATTAAAGTGACACACACACTCCCGTGCTTAGAGTAACACAAATTATAAGAGTGAAATCTTGGAGCAACCTGTATATTCATCAACACAGGAATGAATTTAAAATGTGGTATTCGTACACTGTGGAATACTACACTGCTATGAAGAAGGGTACAATTGAGTGATTTCTAGGTAAATGGATTCACCTTGACACAATATGTTAAGGGAAAAAAATCAGACATGCCAGGTTAATTATCTCATAGTTTCTCTTATATTAAAAACCAAAATATAAATAACTGAAACATATAATAAGAAAGGGAGACATATCTTTTGAAAAAGGAGGGAAACAAAGCAATGGAAGAAGGAGAAATAGAATACAGACAAAAAGAATGAAAAGACAATTAATATGTGCTACGTGTATGTACCAACTCCCCACAGTGAACATGATAATTGTATGTTGCAAACACACTAATAAATAATACTTCGTTCAGTATGTTCGACAACGAGGATAGAACCAGTTTTTATTATTAAATTATAATAAACATAGAGATATATGTATATATCATTATGCCTTATTTTTATACCGAGTGTTCCATTTAAACTTTTTCACATCTTTGGTATACATAGAATTTGTTGAGCTATTATAATCATTTTACTTAAAGACAGTAGACCTTTGAATGAATTGATATCCTAAATTAGAATTTGGAACTAAACATGGAACTCAGTTCTCCTAAATATGAATATAGCGTTCAGACAATGCTCAACTGAACCTTACTTCCTTATTCCATTTGTTGCTTACTGTATATGTGACTTGGGACAAGTTGTTTAATTTCTCTGAGTTTTCTTTGTACTGATACTAATTAGAATGGCTGTCTCAGTGAGATATTTGTTGTTGAAATTATATACCTAAACACACACACATATACACTACACACACAAAAACGTATATTGTCATTTATTTAACAATATTTTGGTCCATGAAGGAGGACATGTATGACAATGGTCCCTTAAGAGTGCAATGGAGTTGAAAATTTCTATTACCACTGTAGCGTCATAACATAAAGCATTACTTGTGTGTTTGTAAAGTTGTTGGTATATGGAAAAGTACTGCACTACCAGTCACACAAATGGGTTGCAGTAAAATTATGCACAATATATGATAGTTAATAATTAGAATAGATACCATTTTGCTGATATATCTATATCTATATCTATATGTATATATATATATATATATATATATATTACACTATAACTTCATCCATACTTTAGACTGCATTCTTTCCACTTTTAAGAAGTTTACTGTAATACAGTGTGCTCTGTTATGCAGGTAGCAACCTCATGCTTCTTGTGTTTACTGCATCTCTTGATTGCATCATTTCCTCAGGGTTGATTTAAAGTTGTTTTCTTCATCATGGCCCTAAATGCACCAAATCCACTGCTAATGTTGCCAATAAGAAGTTATATTAAGAGATAGACTTGGAAACAAAATGAAAAGTGATTGAGGCCTGCAAAGGTGAAAAATCACTGATGATTATTGCTCACCAATCATATCACATTCTATCATTGCTACCACCTTCAAAAAAATAAGGATAAGGTGAAGCAGCCATTTCAGCAAAGGGAATGGGTTTCACAGTCATTGCTGACAGGAGATGATGGTTCCATTCGTGTAATTGCTCCTGAAGAATTTTCCATGGAGCAAGATGTCAATTTGGAACCTTGTAATACTAATGATCTCGATCTGCTCCATGCATAGTTTAATGTGTATACATGTGGCTTACTTTTCCACAAAACCCATAGAGGGGAAAATTAATTTAAAAAATATACAAAAGCTTATGGAATAAGGATATAAAGAAAGAAGTTGTCTTTATCAGGTGTGGTGCCATATACTTTTTATCCTAGCACTCTGGAAGCTGAGGCAGGAGGGATGTGGTTGGAGCCCAGGCTGGCCAACTTAGTGACTTACTGAGACCCTGTCTAAAAATGTTCAAAAGGCACTGAGGATGTAATTCAGTGTGATGCTTTTGGACCCAATATCCAGTGCCACAAAAAAGTGAAAAAAAAGTCATGTTTTTGTCTGTATAGGATTTTATTGCAAAAATCAAAAAGATAAAACTTGATAAAGTAGGGCTGGGGAGATGGCTCAGTGGAATAAGCACTTCCCTGACAAGTGCAAGGGCTTGAGTTCAATCCCCGGTTCCACCAAAAAAAAAAAAAAAAAAAACCTTGATAAACTAAAATAAAACTATAGTAAGTTAAAGTTAATTTATTATTGAGGAAATAAAAAGAATTTTATCAACTGAATAAACAGCCTATACTTGTAGTACTTGTGAAATCTGTCTTTAAACCTGTTTGTTACACACTCACTGACTTGCCTCCAACTTCCAGCCTGACCATCTTCATTGATGAAGAATGTCTATCAAGATGCCCTGTTTTTGTCTTTTATGTCATATTTTTCTGTACCTTTCCATGTTCTTAGATATGTTCGCTCATCAAAATGCTTCATTGTGTTCTAATTGCCCACAGTATTCAGTATCATTGCATACTACATAGTTTTGTAACTGAGGAAAAATAAGCTATACTATATAGGCTATTTATGTAGTGGGATATTCTATGAACCCAGCTTTGACGTGGTATGATGTTTGTACAATGACAACATCATTTCATAATGCATATTTCTAACTGTGTCTCTATTGTTAATTGACATATTACTGCATATATATATATATAGATAGATAGATAGATAGATACAATGCTACAAAAATTCTCCATGCATACATGTTCAATATGTGATAACTATTATTATTACTAAGAGCAATAGCAGCACTTATACAATTACTTGTTCACCTGTTAACCATGAAGAGTAGAACTTGAATCATAGACTTGCTGAGTATTAATTAAATTAGTACAAGCAAACCATTGAGTTCATTAGGTGTCACATGTATGTAGACAGTCCATGTTAGATAGTATAATGATTATTTTATTTCATTAATTTCATTTTGCATGTTAGGACTCTCCACAAAGTTACTGCAATCCTATCTTACATTTATTTAGATAAAGACAGAGATTTAACAGCTGGAGTAACCACACAGTTGAGTAATGTATCTCACTTCCGGTATCCCTCAATAACGTATATTGATAATGCCTTCAGCACCATTCTGTCCACTTGGTTCTGTTATACTGTGTTGATTTCATCATCAGGTGATTCAAGCTAGCTTCCAGAGTTATCTCATCTATGTGCTCTTGGCCTTTTATCTAGTGGAAAAGAAAAATCTATCTTTCCATCCAAGTATTCCCAGCTAATTATCCCAAGAGTCATTTCATTCTAGTAGTTAAGGTTTTGTGATTGCCTCTTTATCAGTAACTTAGTCCACAGGGATAGAGAAATATCTAGTATGTCATTAGTAATAGTGCACAAATACTTGCTCTCAAAGAGGATGATTTCTTGTTGTTAATTTAAATAATTAGGTTCTTCCACTGTAGCCTGATTTACCTTAATTCACTTATGCCATCTCTGTTTTCCTGCTTGATGACATTGTAAAGTGGAATTTAGCACAAAGGAATTAAACAAAAATGTCAATTAAGATAACAACCAGATCGCACTATTCATTGTAATGAACATTTGAGTGATGATTCCCTACATTTTGTATACCCTGTCCTGGGTGGAGTAAAGAAAGTAAATGAATGGTTGCTTCACCCAACAGTACCTCACTCTCATGAGGTGACAGAAGAGCTGGCTCTCTCTAACATGAGGGTGAGTATGAGCTAAGACAGCAAACATATCCCAAGGTGCTCTGGACAGGCAGAAGATAACTCATCCTAACTAGGACCAGATCATTCAAAGACAAAGAATAGGGATGTTGATAGAAATTTGGTGACAAGTACAGAAAAGTTTTAGTGAAAATATCAATACTGCAGTTGTTTTAGTCAAAGGAGGCTAAAATTCGCACATTCATGAGTATAGTATTTTCTTTTTTGAAGATGTTTTCCTCTTCTTTTTTCTTCCTTGTGTTCCACCAGATAAATGAAAATCCGTCATGCTTATTCGGTTCCAGAGTGAATCCTTCACTTGCCCTTTAAAGAAAGGTTTAGCTGAGGAGATGAAATTTGAGCTGGGTCTCTGAGCAGAAGAGGAAGTTTATTCAGATGAAGAGAGACATGAATAAATCATGTGCAAAGTGCTTTAGCATTGAGCAACAACTTGATGTAGACCCCTGCTGCGTGTATGGCAACAAGGGAGAAAATGGCAAGAGAAAAAGCCAGATAGGCACCAGATCAGGAAAGGTCTTTAAAGATCTGGTTTTCTTTCTTCCGAGTGGAGGTGCATTGCAGCAATGTGCAGTAAGCCTGAAAAAATTCAATTGAGGCTGAGACATAATTGCTAAACATAATTATCATTCATTCCTGTAAGCTAGAAAATGGGAGGCTATTTTGAACATTCTTCAGAAGCCCTGATTTAGGAAAACCTAGTGAACCCAAGTGCAAATAAAAATTAAATACAGTAGATAAAAGAAAAAGGCAACAATGCTTCACTTGAAGAAAAGAATTTCTTGAGATGGAAAGCATTCATGACACAATCCAGTATGGAATTCTATTTATAATAAATCATTATACTGTTTCTTCAGAAGGACTTTCACTGTTTGAGCCAATTGGGCAAATATGATGCCAGCTCACTGGTGAGGTGAAATGCGGTGCTGGGAATGTCGAATATTTGCAAAGAAAACTGAAAACAATGCAGCTCTGTTCTCCCAATATAGCAGAGCCTCACTTTAACAGTGACCTTGGGTTCCTTGCTGTAAGATCATCTGACAGGTGGAATAAAACAGCAGCTAAAAGACCTCAGAATGCTTGAATCAGTAAATCCTCTTAGATTAAATCCAAGTGCCCATCTTATTCTGATTTCTATGCCGTGACAGAGTA
Organism: Octomys mimax; assembly: GCA_002564305.1. NCBI lineage: Eukaryota > Metazoa > Chordata > Mammalia > Rodentia > Octodontidae > Octomys > Octomys mimax. Next base: position 1,288 of record NDGM010945438.1, on the reverse strand, counting down.
TTAACAAATATCAGGTTTATATTCAAATTATGATGACCTTGTGCTTTTTATTTGGTTTATAGAGATGAGTATTTCAACAAAATAGTTTTGGGACGTCTTGCACTTTGGAAGCTATTGCAAAGACTAACAGAATACCACATAAATCTTTTATTTTTTTTTCTTACTGGCTGCAGTTATTACTTCTTAAGTGTTTACTCTTAGCACAGACATGGGCTTCTTCTTAAAAGCTTTTACAGCTGAGTGCAAAAATTCTGTTAATCACAAATAAGATCAAAATTGTTTTCAAAAGGATGTTCAAGAACATCATTGGAAACAAAAATGTGGAGAAATTTTATGTGTTTGGACTTAGATGTGAAGGCATGGCCCTGAAGTCTAGTTGCTTCACTCTTTTTTTCTTGCCATAAATACATGACATATACCCTTAACTACCCTTTTCTTAGCTTCAGATTGACATAGCGAACAAATAAACTATTATAAAATGGCAACCACTGGACCCAAGTTTTCCTTCTCAGATTGCTTAAGGTCAGGCTCACTGAATTCAAATTATTTCTCTTTAATGAAGAAAGCAGTCCAGGAATCGACTTTCCTTCTTCTTTATACAACACAGGAACAATTTCTCCACCTCAGTGATGGCCTGAAGTATATTTTTGGTCTCCATTAGTTCACATGCAAATGTACAGACTACATCACAAGTGAAAACTCATTAAAAGCTGCTAGGATGCAATTGTGTTACCTCCCAGGAACACAGAAAATAACATTACTCATCACTGCTGTGCACTTCCATTTGCTAACATAGTGAAATCACCCCGCAACCCCTCCAAGGTTTCCATAGAAATTGTTCATGTTTTATTCTAGTTCCACCAGACAAAAGCTTTAGGTATCTATCCATCACTAAGACACATTCTTATTTAAATTGAAAACTGCTGTCACATGATACCATACGCAACCAGGAAAATTTTTCTTTCCTAATCTGTCAAGAGTGTGAGACTTCATAGATATTGTTAAAGCGACCTCATTGAGCATTTTGAATTGTGCTTAGATAGTGAATATCTGGCTAAATTAGACAACTAAAGAGGGTGGAATATATGCAACGTGCCACATATCATTTGAGTATTTATCTTTTTCTCAAATATCGTATTCATTTTGTTTCCTTTGCTAAGAGACTTTCTTTTTTATTATCATTATTTTGTTTATTTATTTATGCATATTTATTTATTTATTTTGGCATCAGTTATTTTAAAGAAAAAATATAAAAACAATGGCTCAAAATCTCAAAACAAGATTTTAG